>SNQJ01S0052721.1:0-17310 GCA_010110895.2 Picea sitchensis | reverse complement strand
CATCCGTTTACTTTTTAGCATTTACCTAATCATATTAAGAAATTACTGTAGCACTATATGATTGCCACGTTTAAATAATGATTAACCTTTCAGATTACCATTTAGATTTTCTCAACTGTCCAGGCGTTTCATTTTCTGGCTGCCTGTGCGTTTCATTTTCTGTCTTTCCTCTCCTATCTGCCACGGATTTCAATTGTCCACCCTTTCAGCGTTTTCAGCCGCCAGTTAACGGCTGTGCTAGTTTATACTAAACTCAAATTACCCCTAAAAATCTGGTCAAATTCATACCTATTACTTTTACTTGGAAAACAAAACTCGAAAAAAAAAATTACTCCAAAGCTAACCTACTCCTTTACCCTTAACTCATCCAGCATTTGGATGTTTTAAAACAGTGATTGTGTCACAAATTTGATATAAATAATTTGTGTCACGAAACTCGTACAGAATGCTTCCGGGAAATTGGCGGAACTGTGCATGTTGAATTCCTGCCCATTCACGATTGCGACATGGTTTCACCCCATTTCGTGTCAACAATCATTACACGTCTGCATAGTTGATAATTTTGTCTATTCGAAACATTTAAAATTTGTTGAAACATTTTTTTCACGGCCAATGACTCAGATCCGAAAACACATTTTTATGATATAAGGCGATTTCAGTGAAAAAGCTTTTCCACCCACCAATTAAATTTGAAAGATATTGTTGAGGTGGCAGCGAGTGCAATCGATTATATTAGTAAACAAGAAGTGAGCTACTTTTCCATCAATTTTTATCATTGTGCGAGAAACAAGAGAGAAGTAGGGTTAATTTTTGAAGAGAGCATAACCAAATGAATACATAAGAATAACACAGAGACAAATTCTTTATTGCTCAATGATCAAAACAAATACATCTGCCTCATATTTATAGAGGTCATGGAAGACTTTAGAGTGTCCGTGGATTGTCACGAGCTCTCTCGAAGTTGGTGGAAGCTTCAGGTTAGGTAGAAATTAACTTTTTCCAACACTCTCCCTAATTTCTACCACTAATTACAATGATATTTTCAATACTCAATGCTTCTCTCAAATACTCAAATTGGTCTTGTGCTCTTTGCAAGTTGCTTTTTGATCTGCAATGTCTCCTCCTTAACAAATACATGTCTTGGTTAGGTTTTTATCTAAGTCATGTCATCATCTTCAATTTCTATCTTCATATGGTTGCGCTTCCTTCAATGTGCTACTTTATTACACAATAGACGCTCACTTGAGTTTCATCATTTTTGCTTCTTCTTTTGTACCTGCAAACAACTTGATCATTGATGTCCATATAAAAAGAGATCCATCTACCGAGATACAAGGGTACCATCCGTTGTACTCGCCAGTTCTCTAGGTATCATTTTCACATACATGGTTCATCAATATATGGTCCCAACAAACTCACACTTTGAGATTACTTAATCTCACAATCCTCTCCTTAATCGAAGATCTAACTTCTCCGATCACCATCAAACTTAGATACGAGTACACCTGCCACCCTCGTACCTACCTAGTGGTTAATTCCACAGCTTGATGCCACATCCACTCTTTATGCCTAAGAGGGATACACGCTACATGACCACTCTAATCCATGTAGGCCTGTCTTAACAGGGCTTACTAAACACCTGGGGAATATAGCTTGTCTTGCCTATGGCTAAGATTTACAACTTTGGACCAACAACCTCTTGGGGAATATAGCTTGCCTATGCCTATGGCTAAGCTTTACAACTCAAAAACCTCTAGGGTGTCGAGTACTACCGATCATGCACCCCTTACATCATATATGCATCATTTCATCTCAGGTACAAAAATTCCACATTCTTTACTAAATGCCCAACAAATTACAAGCTCATTACATATGCCCATTAAACATTACATAACTTCATTTGGAGTCTTCTTTGTTCTTTACCTCTTCCAACGAGAGTCTTTCTTCCTTGTCTTTCACCATCCATTTTTTTTTTGTCTTCTATCACCCTTTGCATCATGAGTCTATCTTTTATGTTTTACATTGCTTCTTGCATCTTGTTTTTCTTGTCAATATACTTTATGGATATGTTTCTTGTTGGAGTTGATCAAGATTCAACAAGACAACCTATGACAATGGATTGACAAACTTAATTGACGCACCACTTGCCATGATTTTACATCACTTAACATTTGATTTGGACTCAATTTTTAACTAGCTTAACAAATAGACTCTCACTATAACTTTAACTAGCACAATTTGACTCAATTTGACTCTTCTTGAGATGACTTTACATTTAAAGACTCATTTTCACAAAGCTTCATTCAAAAACTTAGTCACTTGACCTTGACCTTCTCTCACTTGAACTTGACTCTCACCTCTTACAACTTAACTCAATTTGCTCTCATACTAAACCCCACATGACCATTTTTAACACAACAACACGGCTTCATATCTCTTTAAACAAATACTTCACTCATGCTATTTCTCTTTTCCAAGACCCTTATAATTTTCATTAAAGTGACTTTGATTTCACTATTCTCCATTCTTATCCTCACAAACTCTTNAACTCAAAAACCTCTAGGGTGTCGAGTACTACCGATCATGCACCCCTTACATCATATATGCATCATTTCATCTCAGGTACAAAAATTCCACATTCTTTACTAAATGCCCAACAAATTACAAGCTCATTACATATGCCCATTAAACATTACATAACTTCATTTGGAGTCTTCTTTGTTCTTTACCTCTTCCAACGAGAGTCTTTCTTCCTTGTCTTTCACCATCCATTTTTTTTTTGTCTTCTATCACCCTTTGCATCATGAGTCTATCTTTTATGTTTTACATTGCTTCTTGCATCTTGTTTTTCTTGTCAATATACTTTATGGATATGTTTCTTGTTGGAGTTGATCAAGATTCAACAAGACAACCTATGACAATGGATTGACAAACTTAATTGACGCACCACTTGCCATGATTTTACATCACTTAACATTTGATTTGGACTCAATTTTTAACTAGCTTAACAAATAGACTCTCACTATAACTTTAACTAGCACAATTTGACTCAATTTGACTCTTCTTGAGATGACTTTACATTTAAAGACTCATTTTCACAAAGCTTCATTCAAAAACTTAGTCACTTGACCTTGACCTTCTCTCACTTGAACTTGACTCTCACCTCTTACAACTTAACTCAATTTGCTCTCATACTAAACCCCACATGACCATTTTTAACACAACAACACGGCTTCATATCTCTTTAAACAAATACTTCACTCATGCTATTTCTCTTTTCCAAGACCCTTATAATTTTCATTAAAGTGACTTTGATTTCACTATTCTCCATTCTTATCCTCACAAACTCTTTCATGACTAAGCTTTCCATATGGCATTTCATGAATGTAACATTTAAAAAGTAAGATTAACTTGCCTCTTTTAATAAGTGCATACTTTTATGAGGGTGATTTCCTCTTTAAAAATCACTTTTAGAATAATTAAATTTCTCCAAGATAACATTGTTTACCGTGGCACTAATGAAAGCTTGAGATTTCCCCCTTGCACAACTCAGTCCCCATATGCCTTACAGAACACAACTTCCATCTCGAAGGCGGCTTCTGGGAGTGCATCCCGCTTCGATCCACAAGCTCTTTTGAGCATCAGGAAACTTCAAGATTCAATCCTCACTTAAATTTGGATTCAGATTCTATTCAGGGCGTCTCAACTTCTCTGCGTAGTGCAGGATTTTATCATCGACTGTATTCTCCTCTTACTCTTCGTGTCAATGAGAATCATCCTTCCTTCAATGGCGACGTACACGAATGCACAGGGTATCTGAGGTTGCTCGACCGCCTCCCTTAACTTTTCCTCCTTGTTCACGACCTTCCTCTCGGGTCGTTTCATTATTTATGATGGACTTACTTTAGACATCCGCTGAGCCTATTTCCTTAGACCCTCATTCCATTCTGGATCGGATTACAACACAAAATGTCGCCACAGTTGCAGGGATGAAGCACGATTCCTTGAAGGATAATGCTACTCCACTAAACAGAGGTCCGTCCCCTTCCAACTGATCAGAAATGAGCTCGTCCTTCTCACGGACTTTTTGCAGAAGCTCTCTCAGCCACGACTCCACGCCTTTCTTCCTGGCAGCGACTCCTTTGCGAATGTAGATTCTGAAAAAAAACTTCACTGCTACCACTGCCCTTACATCTCTCCTGGAAGCTGCAGCTTCCTCGGCAACTTTCACAACAATTCGCTCACACTCATAGCTCTCCAACTACGCAATAGGGGCGAATCCTTTCAGGATCCTGGGCCCTCCCATGAGGGAGTGAGCCCAGTCCTATGCTCTGATACCAAGATGAAGAGAGCAGAACCAAATGAATACAGAAGAATAACACACAGAAAAATTCTTTATTGCTCAATGATCAAAACAGATACATCTGCCTCATATTTATCGAGGCCATGGAAGACTCTAGAGTGTCCAAAGGGTTCTCGGAGTGTCGGTGGATTGTCACAAGCTCTCTCAAAGTTGGTGGAAGCTTCGGGTTAGGTAGAAATTAATTTTTTCCAACAATTTTGCCTCAACATTAAAAGAGAGTAGTTGATGTTCAATATCACTTTAAATATGTAATCACATTAAATATATTGGGTTTTGATAACATATATTTTTGGGTTGTGAAAATACATAGTTTTACACTTATTTTTAAAAGGTTCTTCAAGTGTTTGGTTTTTTTTTTTATGTTTGGAAATGTTAGAAAACTTTTCTAGTTAAACTTAAAAGTTTGTGAGGAGTTTTTTGAGATTTGTATTCATTTCTCTACTAACCAATAAAAAGATATCATTGTCTTCATTTCTGTTTTTCTCCATATATGATGTGTTTAGCATGTAAAGAATTTCTTGAGATTTGTATTCATTTCTCCACTAACCAATAAAAAGATATCATTGTCTTCATTTCTGTTTTTCTCCATGTATGATGTGTTAATCTTCTTTATTTCTCTATTAAGTAATCTCAAGTTTTGCAAGCTGGCTGCCCAACAAGTGGTATCAGAGCAAAGTTGTCATGAACCAAGGAGAGTTGGGCTCAGGGAAACTGGTACAAGAGGTGTGATTATGCCGTAAGCCATGCATTTTCTCACGTGTAAAGGAGAAGTGACCATAATTTTTTGTGAGCAGTGTGAGCGTCGCGGAGGTTGAGTTCGTGAGTGGAGGAGAAGAGATCGACCCGTTCCCTGCAAACTCTTGTGAAGGCGAGTTGAAACCCTATTCGGTGCAGATTTTGTAACAGGATGCGTAATTCTTGTGTTGATTAATATCCAAAATCCGATTTGAAGCGTTTGAAAATCATCCTTTTAGGAGATTGAGAAACCATTGATGGAGTTGCAGATGCTCTTTAAAATTCAATGATGAAGCTGCAAATCCATATCTCAAGTGATAAAAAATCTTAATCACGGGGATGGTGGTGAAGGTCGTGGTCGTGGATAGCATACCAAACGAGCACAAAGGCGCTCGGGGCCGCAGGGGAGCTCATGAGAATACATTTGTTTCTAGGTTGTGCGGATGAATATGGAGATGAATGTGGAGATGTATTCAAGATTTGGAATGTCGGTGGGGCTGAGAAGGGTTCTGAATAGAAGCCTGAACCGTTCTACAAGAAGAAGCTTGAACCATCAAGCAGGCCAGTCTAGCGAATGCAGGTGACAAGTGACTTGAGTCGCCAGTTGTCAACCTAGTCGAACAACAAAAAGTGGGATGTTGCTGGGGAGGTTTTTCCCTAGTTATCTTTGGTTCTGTTCGTTTTCAATTCTGGTTCTGGTAATGTGTTAGTGGTCCCCTGCTCTTTATTTTTCTATTAATTTTTCTTCTCCTTTTGTTTGAGAAGATGGTTTCAGTAGATGTTAAGTTCTGATGCATCGTTCGAGGGATTTGAGGGGCCATCGGTGTAAGTAGCTGTGGGAGGATGTTGTTCTTATTATTCTGGCGAGATTCTCAGGGAGGTCCCGTTGGGTGGGGATTTGGGTGCCCCTATGGATTTTGGTCGCTCTAAGTCCAAGTTCCAGGAATTGTCAAGATCGGAGTTACATTTTTCGACATGGCAGGTGCAAACTAGGCCCAACCATTAAGGGCATGCCACCGATGGGTGGTGGACTTCTAAAAGACTTCTTGATTTGCGATAATTTTTATCTTCATCTAGGTGTAAGAGGGCGTAGTGAAGAAACTCGACAAGATGGTGATGGTGCACAATAGTAGAAGTAGTAGAAGCAATGGTAAGGATAAGGTTAAAGGCAGAGTTAACACATTTTTTTTTTTTTTTTAATGTAAATGGGCATACGACTCTAAGATGTGGTTAAGCATGTGTAGTTCAGGTTTGAAATTTTATCGGCAGAGTCTAGTGAAGACTTAGGTGACTTTGAAGTTTGGCCAGTTTTGGTCATGGGAAAAGGAAGGGGAATGTTAGGTTAAGAGTCATGGTTTTGGGAAGATGGTTTTTTGCTAGCTTGTGTTTTTAAATCTCATGAATTGCATACTCCGTTCAAATTATCCTGGAGCTTAGAGGTGAAGGCTCACTTGGTTGGCTTGGATAAATTTGGTTAAGGGAACAAAGTTTTATATCTCTGTTGGTTATAGTAATGAAGATAAGGGTTGAATATTGTGGGATCCTACTGTCCACAAATCATCAGTTGTAGATATATGTACCAAGAAAAGTTAATCGGGATTGCAAAGGGAGATTCCCTTACAAACTCATGGATTCATTGAATGGCCTAGGGTAACCATGAAATATATAAGATGTGTGATTCCTTCATGTGAGCCAAAGTTTCTTAAGTGAGTATGATCATTGTTTTTATGGCATATTAATTATCTTGGTGTTATGTTAATGATATGGTTGTTGCAATCAAAACATTATTGACATTGTTAGAACACTAAGAGGGGGGGTGAATCAATATGGGCACTTTTACCACTTTTAACCAGAATATATAAACTTTAATTTTATAAATGTATCATCTATGATTGCATTCAATATATCATGAGCATAGACATAAACAACATCACATCAAATACACAGTACACCAAGATTTACGTAGGAACCCAAGTGGGAGAAAACCATGGAATGCTTTCTTATATATTGTCAAGAATACATTCATTAGAAGCACCAACTTCCCAATTCTCCAGCTACAACTCGAAGGAGGCTGCGAACCCCTATTTACAAGATCCAACCTGAAGGAAGATACAACTCCCTAAGTTCACCGACACCAACTGAAAGGAGGCTACAACCTCATTTCCTTGACTCGTCCTATCGCCCTGAAATATAAGTGTACACCAACTGTCACTACCACAATCATTGCCACTATCACTAGCATTCTGATCCATATTTATGAGCAGAATGAAATGAAACAAAGATCTATAACATTAACACAGATATACAAAGAACATTAACAAAGATATAACGAAATTTAACTTCTATTAAATAAGAAATCTGTTGAAACTGTAAAATGTAGAATGAAAACAATCTTGCTCGAATGGTGGCAGTTAATCTCTTAGAAGAGATGTGGAAGCTATGGACATTCATCTGAGAACATTACAATGAGGCCTCTAAGCCCTTTTAGCATCCAGAAGTAAACATAAAACCTTAGACATCCAAAAACCTAACCCTAGGAGATGAAACACCAAAAGTCATGTGGGACCCGATGGGGTAAGTGGTACATCAAATTCTCGTGGTCATAACTTTTGCATACAATTTTCATTTTAAGCGCATGATAGCCTGTTAAAAAGGTCTATCCGAGGAATACACATTATTCCATCAGAATTTAACTTCATCTACAATGTGACTATGGCAGGCCCAAAAACTTTGTTTAGGGCCTCAAAACAACCTCGAAAGTTTAGGACATGAAAAGTTAGAAAAAAACTGCCAAGATAAAAACTGTAACTGCCAAGATGAAAGATATATGTGAGCCAGATGGAAGAGGTGGGTGTCCACCGATATCCACCTGGATCAATCCTCCCTCCTTAGGAAGCGATGGTCTCCATTGTGTTGAGTTCCCATGTGAGATGAGGAAACTTATGTTGAATTTGGCCTCGGGTGAGCCACTTGCCTTGGTGCAGGAGATGCCCCACTTTGACAACCCAATAAAGCTAAATATTATCAAATGGCGGTAGATGGGACTACCTCTAGTATCTTGTATAATTTCCTTTCCAAAGTAATAATAACACTATGAGGCCTAGACTCATATACAGCGTGACGTTTCCATAAATAAGGTTGGCCCAAAATAACATCACAAAATTCAAGGGGAGTGACATCACACAATACCTCATCTTTGAAGGGCTTGATGCCATAGGCTAGGCGACACTGTTGGTTGACGCGAAGATCGCTCCCTTGGCAGAGCCATCCAATGGTGTATGAATGTGGGTGTGGTGATGTTGGCAGATCCAATCACTTGACGACCTATGTTGAGATGAGGTTCTTTTGGCTACCGCTATCAATGATAAAGTGAATAAAATTACCCTTCACCCATATCTGTGAATGAAAGAGGCGCTCACCTTCCTCTAGTTCATCAAGTTCATTGGGTTGGACCTTGGTGGTGGTAGCAACAATGGAACTGGGTTCTGCATCAATGGCCAGTCTCCCTTTTTCTAGTTCTGACTCAAAGTCAAAGCCTGCATCAGATTCATAGGATTTCACCTCGACCACTAATCACTGCTTTGAGCAACATTCAATGGTGTTATGCCCGGGGTTATTATAAAACTTGCATCATTTCCTAGTGTCTTTCATTGTCTTCCCATTGTATTTATTTTGTTGTGGTTTGGAATGGTTTTCCTGAGGCTATCCATCCTTTCTCTTCCCTTTGTTCTATAGTTTGGGGCCACCTTTTCCCTGCTTCTGCTATGAGGGGTTTGCAGACCCAAACTGCTACATATTTTGTTTGAGCTTTTTCTCGATTTTGACAACATATTGATAGGTCGCGCCCAAGGAAGAAATGTCTGGAAACTCCATTTCTATCTGGATGTATCTATTTATATTTTTGTAGTACTTGATCACCAGATTTCACTCAGAGTCTTTGATACCCATATTGGTGCGTAAGGTATGGAAGACATTGGTGAACTCTGGCACTATTTAGTCCCTTTCCTGTTGCAGTGTGTTCCATCTTGTATATAAGTCGTCATAACTTCCAACAAGATAGTATTTTTCCTTAATAACATCCCTGAAGAAACCCTAAGTGGGTGCAACTACAAATAATGTAGATCCCTTTGTTTCATTTTTCTCATAGAAAGTCTCCCACCAATCTTTGACATGGGGGACGACCTTGAGGAGCGCAAATGTAATATTATCTCTATCGAGAAAGTTGTGGATAGAAAAATACCCTTCTAGAAGGTTTAACCATTTGTCTACAACATCCACATCTATTTCACCTTCAAATATAGGAATATCAAAATTGATCTATACCTTGAAGGGGGTGGCACCTCTGCTTGAGGTAGTTGTGTCACATGTTGGCAGTCATTGAAGGATTTGCACAATTTTATCCATCATATCGTTCCTTTTTCGTGAGAGAGATTTCTCAAGAAACAGTTTAAAGGGATATCCTACCCCATCATCTCTCTTTTATTCCCCCATGGGCGTTCGTCGAGTTTGGTGAGGTTGATCTTGTAAAGGCTCAACTAGTTAAAGTCCCAAGTGCTTATACCCTGACCTCGTTGGGGACATGCACCAAGAAACAAATGAAGAGCGGACCACTATGATACCACTGATCCGGATTTATGAGCGGATCGAAATGAAACACAAATCTATAACATTAACACAGATATACAGAGAAAAATAATAGACATACAACATAACTTAACTTATATTAAATAAGAAATCTAATGAAGCTGTAAAATGAAGAATGAAAATAATCTTGCTCGAATGGTGGTAGCTAATCTCTAAGAAGAGATGTGGCGGCTATGCACATTCATATGAGCATATTAAAATGAGGCCTCCGGGCATTTTTAGCATCCATAAATAAACAAAAAATCCTAGACATCCAAAAGCCTAACCCTAGGAGATGAAGCGCCAAACGTCATGTGGGCCCCGATGGGGTAAGTTGGTACATCAACTTCCTAGGGCATAACTTTTGCATATGATCTCTGTTTTATGTGCATGATAGCCCATTGGAAAGGTATATCTGAGGAATACACATTATGTTGTCACACTCGAAGTCTAGCTATTGTGTGACTGTGGCAGGCCCAAAAAACGTTGTTTAGGGCCTCAAAATGACCCCGGAAGTTTATGACCCGAAAATATAGAAAAAAAAATGCCAAGATAAAAATTGTAACTGCTAATATGAAAGTTGTATGTGATACAAATGAAAGAGGTGGGTGGCCACCAATATCCACCTGGATCACACTATCACTGTCTCTATTACATCAACCCGTAACATGTCAACCTGTCACTGTATCCAACCTGTCACTGTCAACAAATTGTCACTGTCACCAACTTGTCACTCTATCCAACCTATTACTGATCAACCTGTCCAACCTTTCACTGTCACCAATACTCAACCAGATCCTCTCACATGAATCATATACCAAAGAAACATCTCAACTAGATGTCCAACATCACCAACACATGTGTCTACCAAGATTGTACCAATATCACCAACATACTATCACAAGATGTGTGGCTCAACCATGTACCAAATCATGTACTAAATCATCAACTTGTACCATACAGAGCATCAACCGTGTACCACAACCTGTACCACAAAAAGTTCATCAACCATGCACCAACACTTATACCACAACAAGTGCATCAACCATGCACCAACACCTATACCATGTACCTCAACCATCAACCATGTACATCAACACCATACCAAGTACCAATCTTGTACCATACCATGTATATCAACAATCTGTATCAACACATGTACCATACCATGTGCCAACCATACACATCAACAATGTGCCAACACCTTGTACCATGAAGTGTGCCTCAACCAAATACTGTCTCAATCATCCCATACACCATGTACCACACAATATACCAAGCAAGTACTATCAATGGTGTACCTCAACCATGTACCAATATAAAAATGTACATCAAACATGTGATAACATCACCATACCAAACCGGATATCAATATAGCCAATAGTTCATTTCTAACAATGTATCACATCATCATCAAGGTGTACCATATCACATACCATCACCACCATGCCTTAAGCATGTAGCATGCCATAACCAATCATAATAAATATTCACATAAGCATACCTGTAAACTGTAGTTGACCTGTTGTGTTTTAATATTGACCTGTAACTCTTCCACAACCTTCATCAACCTGGTACCAACATTCTCCCCAATTATGTATTTTCCTCGTGGGACAAAGACTCCCTATCACATGGGGCCTCGCGTGACGTGCCCTATGAAACCACCAGGTATGCCTCGTGGGACACCCTCAAGATGACCTGCAAGGGCCTACTTAATTAGGGTTACAGAAAAACCCTAGCATTCTGCAGCTCCAAAACTTTTTCTCTTTCTTCGCACTTTCTTCCCTGCCTCGGAATTGACGTCAAATCCACCAATATACCAAAATATTAGACCATAACATTCTCACAAGATAAATATTAAATGTAAATGTGTATGTGTCCTTATGAGAGACTCCTTTGGGTGTTTATATACTTTTTCATGGTAACCTTTTTCCTTAATATTAGGGATTCTAGTACTTTCTTGTGACAACTACTTTACCCTTTCAATAATGACTTGTAACCAATTTGGGGCTTCTTGACCATTCTTCAGGGCTTCCAACTTTGCAAGGCCATAAATCCTTAGCCATGAGGAACCACGTGGCATACCACCTATCACAGGAAATGGCACGACGAGTAATATTCATCTAAGAGTATATTAAACCTACATTTACATTGTCCTTCATGTCCAATATATTCCTCAACCAACATTGGGTCCTATAACCACACCTTGGGGGATTCATATAAACTTCATCAAATGCACCTGTCACATCAGCCACTCTTGTTGAAATCAATGACAACTAAATCACCATCAATATCGACCACGTCTCTAGAGATTCTGGACTTCTCCAAGGGTTGACATCAATCTTCAAGGGTCAACATCAAATAAAACCAACTGTCTAACAATCTCCCCCTTTGGCATTGATGGTGTTGACGCTATTCTAGGCATGGGTTGTAAGATTGAAGGTTCAAGTTATATAATACCAAAAATACCCAACATACACTAACCCTTTCGGCATCACCTGCTTGTGCAGATGAAGTCTCACCCGAGGTATCTATGGGGACTGCAAGAACCATGATTATGTAGTGGTAAGAGAATGTGAAGCAGACGTTTGGTTCATTCTTCCTTACTATGTTAGGTGCACAATTCGGTTATTTCCTATTGTTACCTTACCCATGGTTCATATTTTTGTACTTAACATATTCTAGTTATTATATATATTTGTTACTGTCACAATCATGAATCATTGCATCATTCTTTAACTATCACATGAAGTTATTCTATGATGCACACAAATAGTTTTCATAATCAAACACAAAAACATAGACAACACATGATTATGTGACATATATCTATCATTCCTTTATTCATCCTTCCTAACCTTCTATTGTTACATTTAATAGCTCTAGACCCAGTATCAAACAAAATATAACATAAACTAATTTATCATAATCAAAATTTATCAGGATAATACCTAGCTAGACTAACCGACTGAATCAAAATGATCGAACCCTCATCTCTCAACCCATTACAAATTCATATCAAAATCTAGGGATAAAAACCCTAAACTATTCATCCCAAAAATATCCCATTACAATCCATGGCCAACTCATTTAACTGGATGTTCAATGCTTTTCTTTTGTTTTTTATCCTTCATGTCGCTTTTCTGATGTTCTTCTATTTCTCGAACGTCGAGCTGTCATTTTCCTATTATGCTTTATTTCCTTGATTTATTCTTATAGATTTATTCTTCAAGATCCATGTTGTCTTCCTTTTTCACACTTTCCTCCTTCTACACACTTTCTTTCTAGATGCGCCTCAGTTGTGTGCTCTTTAGCTCTCCTTTTTCCTTCGTGAACTGATTCTTCCTCAAAAAATACAAAAAAATATTTCCATAATGCTTGTCCAATAGGCCCCCAACACTCACCTGTGGGTCACCCCGAACCACTCAGGTATGTTGCCTACTCCTCCATGCTGAAATGAAGTTTTGAGAGGCCACCTTGGCCCCCTTTACCTCTTTGATGATTGCAGCCTATGTCATTGTTATATCCTCAGCTCCTTGCGTGATCAAGTTTGTCCGTTTGTCCTTTGCTGCCATCATTTCTTTCTTGACCCTGCCTTGCACCATAGCCAACTCTCCAATTACCCGCACTACCTCTTATTGCGGTGGTCCCAGTATCTGTTTCAATATCTTTTCTTAATCCCTCATTTTCTCCATTTCCACCTGTTCCTGTCGTTGATCCATAATGGTTGACATGCGCGCTACCAATGGTAGTGTAGCCACCCTTTCTTCTTCCTTTTGTGCCTATTATTGTGCCTCTCTTAGCTTGGCCTCTACAACCTTCATCTCTAGGTCTTCTATCAACTTTGTCCATACCTGCACTTTCTCCTTGCAAAGTTTCGCGCATTCACCCTCAATATTCTTGATGTGGGAAACTGTTGTGGTTGTTGTTCTCATTCTTCCTTTGCACACCTCTGGTGGCGATCCTAGTATGCTCCTTATCTTGATATCTTCTATCTATGATCAAAATCCCTTAATGAATTCACCAATCGTCTACACTTGTTCCTCTGTAGTTTCTTTGAATACTAGGGAAACTTCTGGAATGAATTTATACAACTTTCGGAATGCAACTTGGGTCATCTTCGCCTCATCCTTTTCCTTTACTATCATATCGGATATCTCCTCAACCACATCTTTTTTCTTCAGAGCCTCTTCTACTCTGCCTTCAACTTATCTCTTTTGTTGCAGTGTTTTGTCATACTTCTCTTGTAATTGGTCCCATTAGTTCCTTATTCACTCTAACTCCATGTGTTCCTCCTCTCCTTTGTTTATAATTTCTTGCACCAGTCTTGCTTGCATGTATTGTAATTGTTTCATGGAAATCCTTGAAACAAATATCTTCATATGGCCCAGTGCATTGATTTGTTCATGCAACTCTAGTGCATCTATCTCAATTTGTAGGGTTGTATTCCCTAGTTTCAGTTGTGTTAGGGTCGGTTGTGCACGTTTTTCTTGTCTCCTTGGCACTATTGATGGTTCTTCATCGGACATGTGTTCCTTCTTCAATTTTTTATCTTCCAACATCTATTGAAGTATGCCCAACTGGTCTTGTACTCTCTTCTGTTGTTCTTCTTGATTCTTTGTTGCTTATTCCCATAACTCTTCTGTAGAATCTCGTATTTGGTAGCCAATTTTTTCCATATCGTCATTGTTTAATGTGTAAAATGGTGTCTTCCTCTGCACCTTATATTTCTTGCGTGGCCCTCATTTTTTCTCGTCCCCCTTATCCTTCCTTTTGGGTCCTTCTTCGAGGACCATTGATGCACCAGGAAGATCTCTTGCTCCCTTCATCGAATCTTTGTGTTGGTCATCACTCAACTCCGCATCACTCTTGTCTTGATCATCCTCCTCTTCTAAGAGCCATGTTTTTTCTTGTGGACTCTTCCAATATTCCTCCCAGTCATTGATTATCGAACGCACATCTTCCATTGTCATCTTGTAATTGGTGAGTAGCCATTTCCTTATTGGATCCTTCTTAGCTTGCAGATACATATGGTGCATGCCATCTCTAAATCGGGAAATATCCTTGTTTGTTGTAAAGAATGTGATGTTATTGTGATTCTATCTTCTTTTAATTGTTGAATTCCATAAGTTGGTATATCTCATAGACATAATATTACTACTTGGATTGTGCATGTGCTAGTAATACTCGGGTTCTTACCACCTGACCAACGTGATAAAAATGAGAAACCAAGCATAATTTAATTCATCGCCCTTCTCCCGGGCCTCCGTACAATCCTGTAAAAATTTGTTAACCATAAAGGTAGCCCAGTTCATTTGAAATCCTGCTCTACACTTTTTTGTGGCTGCAATGATGGAAATCGATACTTCATCTTTGTGGAATTTCCACAACAGTTTTCAGGCCAATACCTGCATTTCAAACCTCACATTCTTATCATTGATGTTTCTAACATCTAGGCCCATCTTGCCCCTTAATGTGTCAAATTTATCCTTCATTGGTTCATAGAGGGCTCGCTCTCATTCTCCCATCTTGAGGAACAATAGCCCCGGGTCTCCCCCTGCTTTGGGAAATCCCGTAATCCATGCAATCAACGTAGTATAGGTCGATACTGGGGGATTGAGCCAAAGTGCTCCCCCATGAACGCAGCTTAATAATACCTTTACACATGCATTGATCTCTGTACTTCGCCCGAAATGTGGAATGTAAAATAAGTTCAATATACCTACCTTCTACAACCCTGACGCCCACTATTATGGCCCGACCCATACTTCTCCCCTCCCTAGGATGGTCCTTGTGCATAAATAATAATCCATGTCCAACTTAGGTAATTTCTATGTATTCGTGATATCATGGTCCATAAACTTAAGGTTAGCAATCTTCTCAAGCATATCTTCATCCGTGCTTACACCAGCCGAAAATGGTTCTACTAGAACTAATTACTTTTCATTTACTGGTAGATTTATTTGGAGTGCATTATCCACCCTTGGTGGTAAGTAGTCTATGTGAAACTATATTGGTGTCATCGATGTCGAAATTTCATCTACCTCCTTGACCTCTGGTGATACTACTTTTTGTTTCGCTTGTTTTTTTCGCTGTTGCAGACGGTCCTACAACTCTCAATGGTGCCATTTTCTTCCTGTGATTGGTTCCTGGACTTAGCTCTATGTCTTGTGGCAGGTCGTTGTAGCTTGGTTTTGATGGCTCAACTCTATTCTATAATTCACTCTGGTTCACTCTGTGTGCTCCCACTCGCATGTAACAATGGTTTAGACTTAAATGTTTCCTATTATTTTTGTGCTTTCGAACCAACTGTAACTATCTCATTGTTCCTTAACTAAGTTTTCCAACCTAGTATCATGGTTGATGAGTTTTCTAACTAAATGTGTCTTTATTACTAATTCCATCGGATGATTTATCCCTCATATTATCGATCTGTCAAGATTTCTAGTGGCTTTCCCATTTAAGAATTATATGATTCTTTTATGACTTGTCACGCCCGCTATGTAACCATTATTTCCTGGATTTAATGATTTTAGCGGTATTTTCATTTCCCAATTGTATCATATCCTAATTTGGCGCAGTGTTATTTTTATTTTTATTTATTTTTACGCCACAACTACTATCATACATGTGTTTCGGCACAACCCAATTTACTGCGCAGTTTATCGATCGTCTTGATAGAGTTTCATCCGACTCCCATTCACCATTCCTTCCAAGACCTCTCCATTCAAGGTTTCTAACTGAAAATCACCTGTCTCTGTTAGTTTTTGAATCACATAGGGTCCTAACCATTGCATTCAAAATTTCCCTGGATGTTGTATATACTTGTTGTCATAGAGTAGTACCTAATATCCAACTTGAAACTTTTTTGTCTTAATGTGTCGGTCATGCTAGGCCTTCTCTCTGGCTTTATGAACCTATTGATGGAATCCTGTGACAAAACGATCCTCCTCAAGTTGTACTAATTTTACCAGGGATGATTTTAAGGATGGGAATTTATTTTAAAATTTAGAAACCTTGGCGAATTTTACTAATCCTTCATATACCAACTATAAATGTTTGGCGATATTTTTGTAAAAATATTCAAATTTCTAAGGATTTTATATAATTTTTATAAAATTTTGGCGATTTTTAAGGTAAAATAATTTTATCCTATATAATTTGGGCGAATCATTTTTAAAATAGCGAATCTCTTTTTTGGAAAAACCATGGAAAATTAGCCCATGAGCGAAATTTAGCCCCTAAAATCATCCTTGAATTTTACCAACCTATCCTATATTGTGCCATTGTCTGATAGCTCTGTAATTGTTGCAATGCACGAGCTAGGAAAAATAAACTCCATTGGTGTTTGCACTCTTTTCGTCGATGTGTGAGCAAAAAGTGAGTGCTTACATGCCTAGTTGGGCTCTGCTAGTCATGACAGCTGTATGTAAAGAGGTTAGAAAGAAAACAATAGAGCTATTAACAAGAATTAAATAACAACTAAATACAAACATGAGCATGGAAGATAGAAATAAAAACAAATGAAAGTGGACTAATGTCACCAATAGATAGGCTGATCTGATTAGTGAAATCCAGAGGTACACAAA
>SNQJ01S0052719.1:10807-55676 GCA_010110895.2 Picea sitchensis | reverse complement strand
TAAGCTCAGTTGTACTAGTTGTAACTGAACTTACACTAGTGAGAGATCAGTGAATTAATTATTAATTAATTCACAATCAGTGATCTCACATGCAACTGAAGATTTACCACTGTTAACTACATGCATGTCAGATCCAGTGGAGATCTAGTTGAGATAACAAGTGAAAGGGACAATTTGACTATCAATTGTGACATTAGTGAGTGCACTCATGCAACCACACAAACAATGGATGTGCCCATGAGGAATGCGCAACCTAGGCAAGAGGAATTCATTCTTTTGCAGGGATTTCCATTAGTAGGGATTGCGCAGAGGAGGCAGGTTGTCTGGAAGCAGTAAATTGGCACATGAATTTGTCAATTTTTGTATGACAGCGTGAGACGATTGTATATTGTACTGAGAGCTCTTGGATTAGATTTTTGTATGAGATTGTTTCATGATCCATGATATATACATAATATATGATAGTGGGGTTTTTAGCTTTATGCTTTCCCGGTAAAACATCGGTGTTATGTGTGATTGATCTTTCTTCTTGATATTGCAATTGGTGATCGTGTTTTAAATTTTGCAAGAATATTTGTAGAAGTGATTTTGTATTTAACAGTGGAATATAATTGTTAGATCAAGAGAATCCAGGCAATACATAATTTGTATCAAAATTTCTACATTTAGAAGCCCCTTCTAACTTGTTTTATGACTTCATAGAGTAAGTCACGACTGCTTTGACTTGGTCAACCTTTGACTTTGACCAAAAACTCAAACTTGACGTATTGGCTTGCTAAGAGTACCAGGAGGTGTGCTAGGCTAGGGTGCACTAGGCTGTCCAAGAATTAGGTCAAGCTCTTCACTTAAAGTGCCTCAACAAGAGGGTTAGGGTTTCGTTGCAACAACACAACTTTGACTACAACTGAAACTGTAACTGAGAAAATCCTCCCAATATATCTTCCAACGATTAAACTATCCGAAGATAGTGTGGGCTCATAACCTATTAGAAAAATAGGTGTGCTCATTTCACCATAGACAATATCTCAATATTGTCACCCAACCATAGGCACACATGCCACTCCCGAGCACCTTAACTTTGACAGAGAGAATAATTACGGAAGCAAACCCTAGAACCAATAGCCAACCAAGGTAGTGTACCTCTCTCCAGAGCTAGCGTACCAAGAAAAAAGTTCAAACCATAACCAGGCAGAAAGTCCAACCATAACCAAAGACCAAGTCATCACTACTGTTGTTCCTGAGATTACACTTAAGGCTCAAAGAATAATGTCAAGGCATCAAGAATTTAAGGAATGTTTTAAAAGGTGTTTTTTCTTCTGTTAATTATATAATAATTAACCCTTAAATGAAATTAATAACTGAACAGGACAGAGGTCGTGTTTCATCACCTGAGTCGAGTAATAAAATCAAGTGATGCAAGAGAAAATTACAAAACTGTTAAACAAAATGAGGTATCAATGACATATGAATATTACCTTGTTTACAGTAGAAGAAAATATAGAATGCACCCTTGAAAGGATATAAGATACAGTGATCCAAGTAGCTTGTTGGTCTTGTATTTACTAATAGCAAAGACAGAGGAAAAACTGCTTGCTTATGAAATAACCGATGAAACGTGATTACAATAGATGTTATACTAAATTTCAACCACTCACTTATCAAGGAGTGACATAAATAAAACTAGAGATATGGAATATAAAAGAGGCACATAACACAAACTGCACAACATTTGGAATCCTTGTCTGCACTTGTATTAATACTCACAAAAGGATGAGTTTTCTTAGTTACAATACGGCAAGAAGCAACCCGTGTTAAGTCTTTGAAATATGTATTTATACAAAAAATGTTCTCAACCCTAAGCGGTTGGAATTCTCCTTATTTCTAAAACAATAAATATTACAATATGTGAAATTTGAAACACTTCTCTTGCATCTCCCCTGTCTCTTCGCCATGCTGGCAGAGACATTTCTCCTTCTTGTTCTCCAGCTCAAAAACAACTGGTCTCTAATCATGATCTGAGTACATGATATGCCCACATCGTCTCATTTCTTCTCAGACGTGCTGGCTTTCCCCTGCTCGACACATTACACACATTTGCCTACGAACTGCACCACCAATCTGGAAGGCTCAGTTGTGTTGTTTGCCTCAAAAGTATACAACTTATTTTATAAGTGAGGCATCCTATATTCCATTCTCCTATCTTCTGAGTATGTAGACTGTAGTTGTAGACTAGGATTGACTATCCATTTATGAATCTGGGTAATATCAATTTGTTTCAACTGCAAGATTTCAGCCCGCGCCTCTTCCATGTTTTTCCTGAAATTAAGTTGATTTTTTTCTATGTCAACTTGCCCCAGGACCTCAGAGATATTATATTTTTCAAGGCCTAATGACTATTTGTCGAGTGAATGAAATGATTCTTCACAATATTTCTTCACTTAGCTAATCTTTTACTTTCAGCTATGTTAGCCTCCCAGGTCTTCAATATTATATCGCTTCCAGTTTGCTTCGTGAAAAACCCGAATGGAATTCAGGATGAAATATCTTCTTCACCTTAAGTGCATCAATTTGTGTATACCTTCACTGATAATGTGTTTACTTCCCTTAATGAAAAGATTTGGGCGATGATCCGGGATCTTATTTGAAATCATTTTCCTTAGATCGACTATTAATTCCATTAATGGTTGGTGGTTCGTGATCGGGAAAAGCATAGATGAAAATTTAAATTTATCCGAACGATGATTCAATGAAAACTTAACATGAGATAAATGATGTTTAACCTTTTAATTAATCATGTTTAACCTTAACTCTTTTTGGACCTTCGGACCTCGGGGTATCCGATAACAACTTGATATATGATTCCCGATATTCGAAACTACGAAATGATTAATTACTCGTTAATTGTATTTAATCTTTAATTAACTCTATTTAATGCTTAAGACATTTCAAGAGTTCAGGTTTCGTGAATTTAGAATGCGATGTATGGTGAATACCCGAACTCCGAGTGTGCGAAGCTATTAATTACCCTTAATTGAGATTAGTTTAATTAACCAAGGTTTAATATTTTGGGACTTCTTGTTTCGTAGATTTACAAGTTAGATATTTTGTCATTTTTGCGAAGGCCCGCTTCCCACAGTGATGTGTTAAAGCTTAGGGAGGTATATGTGTATATGGTGACTAGGATCGAACGTTTTTCGCGTATCAGGATTTGAAAGGTGAGGCATGTTAAAACGCCTGAAGTATGAAACTCCGAAACTCGAAACTCCAAAGTATTCTTTAGTGATTTGACTCTTTAAAGAGTAGGTGGATCCATAACTTCTAAGAGATTAGGATCACTTAATTGAATGAAAGATTTCATTGACGATGAGAATCAAGTGCACGCTTTTTTATTTAAATGAGAATGAAATATATTTAAAGTCTAAAGTTTAGAAATATATATGTGTTCCAAAATAGGCTCCATCTAGGGATCACGTCTCCCTGCGAGACGTCGAAGAACAATAGACCAAGTGCCTTTATTGGGTAAATGGAGTCATTATTGCATTTATGTGAAACACATTCGGAAAAGGATCATTCTGAGAAAAGAGTTTCAATCGAAAATTAGAAAACCTTTAAAACACATCAAATCATTGACCTTTAGTTAGACTAATTGAAATTCCTCTTTCTTGAAACTGTATTCAGATTTGCTTAAGATAATCAAAGTAACTTTAGCCGAAATATCAAGTTTTTATTGATTTCGTTCGCATCAAGGTGAAGTGTATGTAACATAATTTCTTAGGGGGGTCCCTCGTTGGTTCAGAATGTAAATATTACTGAAAACGAAATTAGATGTCAGAGTATATCATGTAGATTCGTATGACAACCATACATATATCATAGACATTGCTTCACTGCCAGCGAGCCTTTTCAGTACCCTGGTGAAGTTATCTATTTTTCCTATTGAATTTCCTTTCACCTCTTCAATTTAGCAATTTTGCATTTAAATGCTGAGATGAGGGCAATCATTTAATGAATTTCCTTTCATCATCTCTTTTTGGACAAAATGGGAGCAATCAATTTTTTCGAATTTCTTTTCACCATTTGCCTTGGATTAGATGGGGGAAATCATTTCATGAATTTCCTTTCACCATTCGTCTTATATTTTAATCCATGAAGTGGGGGCAATCAATCTGTATATAACATACAAGGGGTGATATCTGTTTAAGATATTCAAGGAAAGGTCTTGTCATAATTTTTAGTATACTCAAAAACTAATTTTCTTTCAATCTTCAAGACATTTTCACCTATTGAGAAGATTTTACAGGGATTTTAAATTTTAGGGATCAACCTTGAGCGAACTAGTCAGTTTGTAATTAGATAAGAGAGCTAAATTTATTAGGATTAGCTCATACATACTTTCTTTCAGTTGATTTGAAAGGGATGTATAAATTTTTGCCTAACATTATTGAAGACATGTTTATGAGTTTTCCGAGTTAAGGCGAAATCCTTTCTCTTTATGAAGACTGGGGAGGGGTATTGAGAATCGTAGGAAAATAAAGCTCTTATGATGGGAAGAATAAAACAAAAAGAATATTCAAAAGTTATGTTGTGAACAAGGTTAATATCACACAAGTTTATTCATTGATTCTCGTATTTTCTTTAAGGTCTTTTTGTTTTTTTATTTTAATTTTATCCAAAATCAGAGGAAACTTTTAGGATTAGGCTGTAATTCTTATATTCCTCTGTTTGTTGACCAAGTGACAATATTTGTATGGATGAGACTTCTCTCATACTTAGTGATATACCCTTAAAATTTAACTTGGGTCAGTAGGGTAGAAGCTCATACCTCAAATTCTCTTTATATTTTCAACCAAGTAAACTATTTATTTATCACATGTTTTGAGAGAAAGCTAATGTCCTGAAAAGTGAGCGTTAGCTTCATATACTTCCTTATCTCTCAATTATTAGAAAGCCTTTTGCATAAAAATAAACATGAGAAATGTCAGAAACTTCTGAAAAAGAAATGGTAGGTATTACTTGTTTTTTCAAATTTTTGTTTTTTATAAAATCAACAATCCTGGCCGTATTTACAGTGAAAGTAAAAACTTACCAAAGAAATGGAAATTGCAAATAAAAACACAAAAATCAAACCGGTATGTATAATGAGAGTTTGGAAATTGATTATTGCATGAAGTGCTTGAGGTAACGCCCGTTGATAGGGGCGTTAAGGATTTTCCCATCGAGGTTTTCTAATAAGAATTAGTTCTTTCCCTCGGAAGCCACGATCATGAAGGGCCCACACCAGATGTGATCGAACTTGCCATGCTTTCTAGCATCCTCTTTCCTAGCATCCCATTTCAAAACTAGGTCTTCAGGAAGGAATTCCCTATCTTTGGCTTTTTTTTATCAAACATAGCTTTCATGTTATCTTGATATTTCTGAAGTTTCTCATCCACTTCATCTCTGTTTTGCTATACCTCAATTAACTGGTTTATTCTTCTGGTAACATCGTTAGGCTCCTCCTTCGAGTCTTGCCAAAGCTTCATTACAGGCAGACCGATATTTATGGGGAGGACTACGTCGATACCGTACACCATTTGGAAAGGAGACATTCTGATTGATTGCTTAGTGCCGATTCGATTTGCCCACAAAGCGTATTTCAAGTGAACATGCCAGGATTTCTTATTCTCAGCCAACACCTTTTTAATTATAGTGATCAAGCTCTTATTTGATGATTCAACTAATTTGTTTCCCTCATGATAGTAGGCTATGGAATTTCCTAGTAAAATATTGTACTTATGACAAAAACCGACCATTGCCATGGATTTGAAGGCTTGGGCATTATCAGTAACTATCTTTCGAGGACAACCAAATCTAGACAAAATGTTTTCTTCTAAGAAATTGATCACCACTGAGTCTGTATCATTTCGTATCAGAATGGATTCTACCCATTTAGTGAAATAGTCTGTGGCGGTTAAGATTCATTTATATTGTGCACTTGAATGCAGATGGATTTCTCTGATGAAATCGAGACCCCATTGTTGAAATAGAGTTTTTGTTTTTACCGGAATCAAGGGCAGTGCGGGAAGCTTTTTTTTGCCTGAGAATAATTGACAAGAGTTACAGGCTTCGACTTTAGTATTCACGACAGTGAACAATTTTGGCCAATAGTATCCAACTCTCAGGATTTTGTAGGTTGTTTCTCTTCATGCGTGATGTCCTCCACGCACCTCTTCATGAAACTCATTTATGACATTATTCGTTTTAGATTCGATTAAGCATATTAATAAAAATCCTAGGGGATCCTTCCAATACAATTGGCTATCAATGATGCAATATTTTTCCGCGTGCAACTTTAATGTTCTCTCTTTAGAAGGATTCATATCATTTGGGCACTGAAGAGTCAGGAGATATGAAACTATGTCGCTATACCAAGCCGAGGAGGAAAATTTTTCTTGAATCTGAGTTTTAGGAGTCTCCACATCAAATTCTTCCATGTCTGGAAGTTCTTCGTAAACTTGCAGATGATTTATTCCGAGTGCTTTGAAATTCAATTCAGCTAATAGCTTAGGTAGGCCTTGACCTTTGACGAGATTAGTCGGTTTTACCTCAAGATCAAATTCCTGAATCTTGGCTAGCCATCAACCCCTCCTTCTGTCACTATCTGGTTGCACAAATGTGTCTTTAACAGGGCTAGTTGGTGCGTAGGCAATTATCTTGGAATGCAACACGTAAGTTCTGAAATATTTGAGGGATTTCACCATAGCATATGCCTGTTTTTCTAGTATGTCATATTTCAACTCGGCGTCTCTGAGGCTTTTACTAAAAAATGCTATTGGTTGCTCGAAACCTTCATCGTTCTTTTGTAAGAGCACGACTGCGATAGTGTGTTCAGATGTGAATGAAAAGATCAAGAATTCCTTCATGTAGTCTGGACTAGCTAGCACTTGTGCTTCTCCTATCATTTTCTTGATGTGTTCGAAAGATGCTTTAGCCTCGGTCGTCCATTTGACCTCGTTGTCCCTTTTTAGCATATTTGTAATCAATTTAACAATTTCAACGAAATTTAGAATGAATCTTCTTAAAAAAATTATTTTTCCTAAAAAAGACTGAATTTCCTTTCTGTTTCTAGGAATATTTATTGTATCTATGGCATCAACCCTTTTTGGATCAATTTTGATTCCTTCCTTAGATACTATATGACCCAATAGTTTACCTTCCTGCATTGCAAAATGAGATTTCTTGGGATTTAGGGACAAACTTAATTTTCGACATTTCTCGAATATCTGTGTGAGGCGTTTCAAGTGCTCTGCGTCAGATTTAGAAAAAATAGTTAAATCATCAATATAGATAACGACAAACTTATCTCTTTCGCTGACAAAGGCTATGTCCATCGCTCGTTGAAAAATGGCCCCTACGTTCATCAAACCGAATGGAATTTTGTCATACATGAAAGTACCCCATGGAGTGGTAAACACGGTCTTCTCTTTGTCATCTTCGTGGACCGCAATTTGATTGTAACCTGAAAATCCATCAATCATAGACATTCGGTTAGCCCCGACCACTTTTTCTAGAACGTGATCCATTTTAGGGAGAGGATAATTTTCTTTAAGAGATTATCTGCTTAGGTCCTTGAAATCTACGTAGAGTCTGATTTCTCCTTTATTTTTTCTAACTGGAACTAAATTAGCTACCCACTCGGAATATCTGAGTGGAACAATAATTTTTGCATCCAGGAGATTTTTTACCTCTCTTTCTATTACAGGTAGGAGTATCAGGTTTATCTGTCTGAGCTTTTGCCTGAAAGGTTTGATGCCCGGTTTCAAAGGGATTTTATGCTCCATAACAGTGGTATCATAAGTTTTCAGTTCATTGTAAGACCATGCGAAGACATATTTGTATTGTTTGAGTAATTCAACATATTTACTTTTCATTTCGGGTGGAAGGTATTTAGAAATTTCGACCAGTTTGGGGTTTTCCTTAGTGCCTATGTCACAATATTCAACCTCTTCAGGCTGAGGTTGCAAGGTAGACTTCAGAGGTATATCGTCATTATCAAATAATCTCTCTAACAGAATTAGACCCTTAGGAAGTTGATTATTTTGTAACACCAACATGCGGTGGTTAGTGATCTTATCTTGGAACTTCTGAGGATCTTCATCTTCTTGCATGATCCAAGTAGGGTCATTTTGATTTTCCTGGTCGATGTTTGTTTCAGAAAATTCATCCACCATTTCTAGAAACGGCTTGATCTGTTCATCGTCTTCAAAAACCTGCCAGTGTTGGACATTATTTGGTATTAAAGGTCTGTGCCTCATTTCTATGTGGTATTTTAGCTTCAAGACTGTAGGTGGCATAAAAGTAGCAGCCGCTTTTGCTAGGGAGTCAACTTGTTGATTTTCTACCCTGGGAATATGATGAATATTGAACGATGAGAAAAAGTTTTCGATCAAATCCCAGGCACAATTCATGTATGACCTTAGCTTTGGATGCTTGGCTTGATAATGTTGCCTTATTTGTTTTACAATTAATTCTGCAATGCCGCAAACTATTGGATTTTGAATTTTCAACTTCTGGGCAACCTCCAATCTTAATATTAGATATTCATAATCGCATACATTATTGGTATAGTCAATGTCCCACTGTAACTTGTATGAGAAAGGAATTATGAATTCATCTCCGAGTGCCACAAAAAGTACTCAAGCTCCGGCTCCTTCCCAAGATGAAGCACCGTAAAAAAACGTTTTCTAGACCCTTATGCTATTTACATTTTTGTTTGTTTTCTTTTTCTAAATCATTTTCTTCTGTACATTCATCAAAACCATCATCAATGGATAATATATAGTTTCCTAAATCTTGATCTGCAACATAAATCGGATAATTATTTGGGTTATGTGGGTCACTTACGGTATATGCCAATCTTGTCTGTCTGTATAGACGGGTGAGTTGTCCATCAAAGATCAGGATTGTAGCATATGTCATGTCTAATTGAAGCGATCCTCCAAGTTTGGCACCCCAAGACCTGGATAACAACATGCCATATTTCGCAGGAACATCAACAACGACTACATCCATGAGAATACTCTTCACAGGGATCTGTGCAAGATTAACCACCAAATCTTTTATCATACCAAGACATTTAACCTTTCTTGAATTAAAAGAATACAGATCTCGGTATGGTCTGGTAACCTCGAGGCCCAGTTTTTCCATAATAACTTTAGGTATTAAGTTATGGGAGGCTCCATAATCCAACATACAGTTATGGAGTAGGTGATCATGCATAGTCAGCGTAATATAAAAAGGAGCAATATGATCTTTAGCATTTTCTATATGCGTACCAAACATTATAGTATGTCTATCATCTTCTAAATTAATAATATCCGCATGACTTTCAGTATCTGAGAAATTTATCATTTTGACAATTTGTTTTCTATACATCGGATTTTTTGATAATTTAACCAGGGGCACATGAATTTTGATTTTATTAATTTCAATTTACAGATTGAAACTTCCAATTGTCTTTTCAGCCTCTCTGTTTCTCTTTTTTCTTGTCTATTGGCTTGCGTTGCTTTGGTTTTGACTGTCTTTGTTTTGGCAGCTTGTGTTTTAGCTATTTTTGTCTTGGCAGCTTGTGTTTCAGTTGTCTTTGTCTTAGAAGCTTGCATTTCAATGGATGTTTGAGCTGCCTTATTTGTTTTGTTTCTCAACAATATCTTCCTTGGTGGAGTAGCTGTAGAATTTTTATATCTAGGCCTTAAATTATATTTTTGTTGAAGCTCAGCCATTATAGAGTCAATGATTCCTTGATAATCAGATTCTCCCATATTATTTATACTTACCTTGTTTCCAAACAATGTTTCTTGATCTAAATACCTTTCATAATCTTGTCTGGTTAGGTGAGGTTCTTGATCATTATCACTGAGGTTATCAATATCTTCATCTAACCTCACAAAGTCTTGTACATCATCACTTTGCATAAAGTTTTCTGTTTTGAAAGGAGCTTTGATTTTCTGATCTTCATTTTTTACTGGTCTCTGCTGGACTGAGGGATTGGCATTCGTTTTGAAATCTCTCCTAGCAAAAGGATTAGGTTTATCCTAGTCTAATTCCATTCTGGATATTTTGTTTGATAATTCTTTAATTATTTTAGCCATGTCATCCATTTTGTCCTTCGCGGACTTCCCAGATCCGAAAGTTCCATCTTGTTCCCTAAAGCGTTTGGTTTCTTTGCTTCCCATTCCAACCTTCGCCTTTAGTATACCTGATGATATCATGTTCGATTCAATTTTGATGGCGTCATCTTGTATTCTAGTGAGATCAACGGAGATCCTCTCCCTCAAAAGTAAGGCAAAGTCAGGCTCGAAAGCCCCTGCGAAAGTCACCTTAGTTGCAGGCTGAGAGGTTGTGACCTCTATTGGGATTTTATGATAGAGTTTATTAAACCTATGGGTGAATTCTAGGAATGAATCATAATTCTTTTTCCTCGGAGCTTCAAACTCTATTAGATAATACAAGTGATCTTTCTTCTCTCCCCACTGCCTTAAAAAGGTGTTTTCTAGCGCATCATAAGATGCTATAGAACCTACCTAAGGCCCTTGAAACCAGAGTCTTACCTTACCTTCAAAATTTTGGACCAAAATTCTTGAATAAACATCCTCATGCTCAATGCCGAGGATATCAACGAATTGGTCAAAAAAGTTGATGTGCTCTGTGGCAGTTAAATCTCCTTCTCTCGCAAATTTCGGTAAGTTCTTCATATAATTTTCTGGTAAATCATGAAGGACAGGGGGAAAGACTAAAGGAGTGTATCTGGCCACCACTTTATCAAAAATCCTAGGAGGCAGAGGTGGTGGTCCTTGACCACCTCCTCCTCCAGTGCCACCTCCGGCGCCACCTCCTCCCATAGCATCCATTTGATGTCGAGGGGATGAACTTTGGGAGTTAAAGAGAGGATTTTTGTAAAATGATAGGGACCTTTCTACTGCCTCAAGATGAAGTGAAGGAGGTTTTGGAAACTGACCGTTAGGAGACAAAAAATCTAAAAAAGGGGGAAAAGGGAAATGAGGATTGGGTTCTTCGGATTTACAAGATATATAAATAGGAGAACCAACATGAGTTTAATCAGGGTAAGAGATATAGTCCTTAGAGTTTTTGGGAGCTAAAACCTTTACTTCGGGGACCAACAGAATATCAATAAAAGCGGGTATCAAAAGGGGTATTTTACCTTTACTAGTCAAGGGGGAACTCGAATCGATCTCAACTTTAATCTCGGGTAGAACCAGCTCGGGGTTTAAGGTTTCAACTGCAAGCTTCTTAGTTAATGTATTTCTGAAGTGGCTTTGCGTATAACCTTCTTGCGATTTTGACTGTTCAAGTGGAACCTTAGCATTAATTTGCATAGTTTTGGGTTGGTAAACCTTACTTGTGGATGCAATGGTCTGCCTGAGGTATCCCGTTGATTTAAATAGATTTTTAGGATAAGATACATGCGTAGTCTACTGATCGTTTGGGTTCTTCCTGGTATTCTTTCTACCGAATTTCAGTTTATCTATAGTGGAGTCGCCAAGTGAAAGATAAAATTTAGCCTTATAAATGTATTCAATCTTTGTTCACTATCAAAGAGAGAAACTTACCATTTCGTTATCCCAGGAAAAATAAATTCATTTCTCTATCCCCGACAATGGCGCCAAAAAGATGTTGTTCCTGAGAATACACTTAAGGCTCAAAGAGTAATGTCAAGGCATCAAGAATTTAAGGAATGTTTTAAAAGGTGATTTTTCTTCCGTTAATTATATGAGAATTAACCCTTAAATGAAATTAATAAATGAACAGGACAGAGGTTGTGTTTTGTCGTCTGAGTCGAGTAATAAAATCAAGTGATGCGAGAGAAAATTACAAAACTGTTAAACAAAATGAGGCATCAATGACAGAGGAATGTTACCTTGTTTAAAATAGAAGAAAATATAGAATGCATCGTTGAAAGGATATAAGATACAGTGATCCAAGTAGCTTACAGGTCTTGTATTTACTAATAGCAAAGACAATGGAAAAACTACTTGCTTATCAAATAACCGATGAAACGTGATTACAATAGATGTTATAGTAAATTGCAACCACTCACTTATCAAGGAGTGACATAAAGAAAACTAGAGATATGGAATACAAAAGAGGCACATAACTCAAACTGCACAAAATTTGGAATCCCTATCTCCACTTGTATTAATACTCACAAAAGGATGAGTTTTCTTAGTTACAATATGACAAGAAGCAGCATGTGTTAAGTATTTTAAATATGTATTTATACAAAAAATGTTCTCGACCCTAAGCGGTTGGAATTCTCCTTATTTCTAAAACAGTAAATATTACAATATGTGAAATTTGAAACGCTTCACTTGCATCTCCCCTGTCTCTTTGCCACACTGGCAGAGACGTTTATCCTTCTTTTTCTCCAGCTCAGAAACAACTGATCTCTAATCATGATCTGAGTACATGATATGCCCACATCGTCTCATTTTTTCCCAGACGTGTTGGCTTTCCCCTGCTCGACACATAGCACACATTTTCCTATGAACTGCACCACCAATCTGGAAGGCTCAGTTGTGTCGTTTGCCTCAAAAGTATACAACTTATTTTCTAAGTGAGGCATCCTCTCTTCCATTCTCCTATATTCTGGGTATGTAGATTGTAGTTGCAGACTAGGACCGACTATCCATTTATGAATCTGGGTAATATCAATTTGTTTCAACTGCAAGATTTCAGCCCGAGCCTCTTCCATGTTTGTCCTGAAATAAAGTTGATTTTTTTCTATGTCAACTTGCCCCAAGACCTCAGAGATATTATATTTTTCGAGGCCTAATGACTCTTTGTCGAGTGAATGAAATGCTTCTTCATAAGATTTCTTCACTTCCTTAGCTAATCTTTTACTTTCAACTATGTTAGCCTCCCAGGTCTTCAATATTATATCGCCTCTAGTTTGCTCCGTGAAAAACATAAATGGAATTTAGAATGAAATATCTTCTTCACCTTGAGTGCATCAATTTGTGTATACCTTCAGTGACAATGTGTTTACTTCCCTTAATGAAAATATTTGGGCGATGATCCGGGATCTTATTTGAAATCATTTTCCCTAGATTGGCTATTAATGCCATTAATGGCCGATGGTTCATGATCAGGAAAAGCATAGATGAAAATTTGAATTTATCCGAACGACGATTCAACAGAAACTTAACATGAGATAAATGATGTTTAACCTGTTAATTAATCATGTTTAACCTTAACTCTTTTCGGATCTTTGGACCTCGGGGTATCAGATAACAACTTGATATATGATTCCCGATGTTCGAAACTACGAAGTGATTAATTACTCGTTAATTGTATTTAATCTTTAATTAACTCTTTTTAAAGCTTAATACATTTCGAGAGTTCGGGTTTCATGAATTTAGAATGCGATGGATGGTGAATACCTGAACTCTGTGTGTGTGAAGCTATTAATTACCCTTAATTGAGATTAGTTTAATTAACCAAGGTTTAATATTTCAAGACTTCGCGTTTCGTATATTTACAAGTTAGATCTTATGTCATTTTCCCAAAGGCCCGCTTCCCGCAGTGACGTGTTAAAGCTGAGGGAGGTATACCTGTATATGGTGATTAGGATCGAACACTTTTCACGTATCGAGATTTTGAAGGTGAGGCATGCTAAAACCCCTGAAGTATGAAACTCCGAAACTCGAAACTCCAAAGTATTCTTTAGTGATTTGACTCTTTAAAGAGTAGGTGGCTCCATAACTTCTAAGATATTAAGATCGTTTAATTGAATGGGAGACTTCATCAACGGTGAGAATCAAGCGTGCATTGTTTTTATTTAAATGAGAATGAAATCTATTTAAAGTCTAAAGTTTAGAAATATATGTGTGTTCCAACAACTGTTGCAGTTGCAACTCTCCTCCAATCATGCACACCACTTTTCCTTATGCAATTTTGAGGGTGAGAGCGACAAATGATCTCTAGTGCCCTCTTATTTATAGTCCTCCAAGTGACCTAACCGGGCCGACTTCTACTTATGGAGGCTAATAACTCAATAATAAATATTCTCTTGAGCTGACTTGTCTCATAGGGTTATTATCCAACGTTTTAGGGTTTCTCTTGCTTCCCAGAATATTCTAGTCTCATCAGGGTTGCATGTAGAGGTTAATACCTCCCGCAAATACCATAATATCAACACAAACTCTAGGCTTGAATGGGTCACCAAGGATGAATAAATTGGTGCAGAATTTTATATGATAAAAGTATGTACTTTATCTTTAAATAATTTAACTATGCTACTGATTTTAACTGCAATTTTGAATAGGACATACATCATGAATGGAATCTTGGTTTGAGATTGTCAAAGAGGATTGATGTTTGACAAGGCCAAGGGTTTTAGGCAAATGATTTTAAAATTTAATTGTTAATATTGTTTCATTGTTTCAACATGTGGGATGTACTGAAAAGGAAATATAAGAGAATGGTGCAACATAGTATGGAGGAAGCTTGACACCCTCGAGAGGAAGAATGTGATGGTAGGATGGCTACAGAAACCCCTCTATATTTTTTAGTCACAGTAAGGAGTCTGAAAGAAAACAATGAAAGGCTCATAAGAGATCAGGCCAAGAAGGTAGAGTTAAATGCAATATTATTGTATAGTCTATCTAAGATTCAAAAACACTCAAAACGGGGTCCAGCCATTAGTAATGAAGGACTACAACAATTGAGAAAATAATAGAGCCCTTTAAATGTCCAAAAGCATGGACCAACTCATAGTAACATGGAAATAATTTCTTCTATAAAAAGACACCGACATGCTAAGAGAAGCAACAATAGTGTAGATACTTCCATGGAGTCATCTAGTGGAAAGACCACTACAGAGGAACTGTCCAAAAGTGACACTAGGTCAAGTTTCCTAAGAAGAAGAAGAAGAAGAAGAGACATTCACAAAGTTCTTGGACATAAGAGATAAAAAAGTCAAAGCTGCCTACCTTTGATGGTGATCCAGATGGATCTAGGTGGCCATCGACCTTTTCCACTGAATCACCATTTTGAATTTGTGGTTTTGATAAACCATGATATTCACCCTTTTGATGAGGAATGGAATGTAATGTCATCTTCATTTGTTAATTACAGACATCATGTAATGATTTCTTAGTGGTCTTAGGTACATGCCTATAACATAGTGTTAATGTATGAGATCCCATTAGAACTCTGTAGTTAAGCACGCTCTGGCTAGAGTAGTATTGGGATGGGTGATCGCTCAGGAAGTCCTAGTGTTTTACATGCCTATGGCATGTTATAAACTTAGTCCAGTTTATCCCACGTGCATCATGGGGATTGTTCTCCTCTCACTCTCTCATATATAATTGAGGTGAAGGAGGCCCTTTAAGAATGAAATGGAGTGTGATGTAAAGCTTGTTGTGAATGAAGCGTAGCCAACATCTATTTATTTTTCGGGATAGGCTGCCCCATTCTTCCAGTTTGTGTTCTACAATGTTTTTCTCTCTTGTTCATTAATAGAAGTTGGTTTTCACTATATTTTTGTGTTCTCCACATTATCTTTGTGTATGTCCTTGTTATATATCGACTATATTTTTGTCTTCATGTCATTCTCAAAATAATTCGGATCAGTGGTATCAGAGAAGGATGCTCCTTGTCATTTCTCAAAGCAGGTCCCCAATGAGGTCAGGGTGTAGAGAGTTGGGTCTTGAGCTAGTTTCACTGGAGGACAACTTCTGTCACCAACCCAAGCGACCTCCCGTGGCGGAAGAAAAGAGAGATGAAAAAACAAGAGATCCTTTCAAGGCATTGCTCGAGGAATCCCTCGTGCAAGAGAGGAATGAGATGATGGACAACTTTGCTTATATCTTTCGAAGACTACCATTGGTGACAGTTGAGGCATATTAAAAAAGAAGCCATTTCACAAGTGTGACACCCTTCAAAGTACAAGTTAATTTTGATATCCCCTTATTTGAAGGACAAATAGATGCAAATGCTCTAGAAAAATGGTTGAATCTGCTAGAAGGTTATTACTCTGTCCAAAAAGAATTCGACAGTGAAAAGATCACCTTCGTGCTCCTTAAATCCCTTCCCCATGTCAAATGTTGGTGGGAAGGATACTGGGAGAGGTAGACCGCAGATGAAAATACACTATTTTGGAGAGAACCCACTTGGGCGACCTTTGTAGATGCCCTAAAGGAGGAGTTCTACCCTGTCAGAAACTATGATGACCAATACATGAGATGGAAAAATTTGTGTCAGAAAAGAGACTAGACGGTGTCAGAGTACACCAACATATTTCATACCTTATGCTCAAAGTTGGGTATCAAAGACACTGAGTGACACCTGGTTTTGAAGTACCTCAATGGTCTACACATGTATGTCCAAACAGAGATGGATTTCTTGGACATCTTCTCACTGGGAGCTGCTTACCAATATGCAGTCAAAATCGAGCAGAAATTCAAGCAACAAAGTAAGTGGGAGAAGCATGGAAAAGGAAAATCTAACTCACATAATAAAGGACAGAGAAAAGAAGGCCAACCTAAAGAGAGCCAGTCGTAGATGCAGACAAATCAGGGTAACGAGAAATCTAAGAAAGACACTGAAAAGTGGTGTGATTTCCACAATATTGTTCCTAAGATTAATCCTAATTCTGAAAGAGTAATGTCAGGCATCATGAGTGTTTAAAGAAAATGTTTTAAATGAGTTCTTTTCCCACCTTTAGTTCTATGAGAAATTTTAAATGTAAGGAGGTATGTAACAATATCATGATACCAGGTAGAGGAAGAAAACTTATCTTCAATTCAAATCATAGGGGCCTGATCGTCAATTTCCTCTATCTCCAGGAGAGATTAGTGTGATGCGAGGTTATTTATCCCAAGCGCCTTGGAATTTGATTCGGCTAACATCTTCGCCAGCCCTTGAAATTTGACTAGTTTGGTCGGTTACACTTCTAGATCAAACTCTTGAATTTTAGCCAACCATCAACCTCTTCTTCCATCACTATTTGGTTGAACCAAGATGTCTTTGATAGCATTTGTTGGCACGCAAGCGATTATTTTGGAATGCAATACATATGTTCTGGAGGCTTTGAGAGCCTTCACCATTGTGTATGCTTTACTATCAAGTATATCATATCTTAATTCTGCATCCTTGAGGCTTTTTTCTGAAGAAGGCTATTGGTTGCTCGAATCCTTCATCGTTCTTTTGTAGGAGTACCGTTGCAACAATATGTTCAGAAGTGAATGAGAAGATTAAGAATTCATTTGTATAGTCTGGACTTGCTAGCACTGGTGCTTCCCCTATAGCTTTCTTGATGTGCTTGAAAGATGCTTTAGCTTCTGTAGTCCATTTTACTTCATTGTCCTTCTTCAACATATCTGTAATCATTTTGATTATTTCAGCAAAGTTGGGAATAAATCTTCTCAAAAATTTGATCTTTCCTAAAAAAGATTGAATTTCTTTTATGTTCCTAGGGATATTAATCATGTCTATAGCCTCAACTCGCTTATGGTCGACCTTGATTCCTTCTTTTGACACTATATGACCTAAGAACTTACCTTCTTGCATAGAAAAATGTGATTTCTTGGGATTAAGAGACAAACCGAACTTTCTGCATTTTTCGAAGCTCTGCCTGAGGTGCAAAAAATGTTCTGCATCAGATTTAGAAAAAAATGTCAAATCATCAAGATAAATAACAACGAATTTGTATCTCTCATTGACGAACGTGATGTTCATCGCTCTCTGGAAAGTATCCTCTGCATTCATCAAACCAAATGGAATTTTATCGTACATAAAGGTTCCCCACGGAGTGGTAAACACAGTCTTTTCTCTGTCTTCTTCATGAACAATGATATGATTATAACCCGAAAAACCATTAATCATGGAAATCATGTTGGCCCCTACTACCTTCTCTAGAACATGATCCATTTTCAAGAGTGGGTAGTTGTCTTTAAGGGACGATCGATTTAAGTTTATGAAATGAACACAGAGCCTTATTTCATCATTTTTCTTTCTGACGGGGACCAAATTCGCTACCCATTCAGAGTACCTGAGTGGAACGATGTTTTTTGCATCGAGAAGTTTCTTAACTTCCCTTTCTATCACTGGGAGGAGAATAGGGTTTATCTGTCTGAGTTTCTTCCTGAAAGGTTTAATACCATGTTTTAAAGGAATCTTATGTTCAATAACATAGGTATTGTAAGTTTTTAAATGATCATAAGACCATGCAAAAACGTCTTTGTACTTCCTAAGAAACTCATCATACTTACTCTTCATTTGGGCTGGAAGGTACTTGGATATATTGACCATTTTGGGATCTTCATTAGTTCCTACATTACAGTCTTCAACTTCTTCGGGTTGGGGTCATAAGGTAGACTTTAAAGGTATGTCATCCTGGTCACACAACCTTTCTAAGGGGATCATGCCTCTGGGAATCTGATTGTTCTTAAGAAAGAGTATGCAGTGGTTTGCAAGCTTGTCTTGGAATTTTTTTGGGTTCTCCCCTTCTTGCATAACCCAAGCATGATCATTTTGGTTTTCCTGATCTATGTGAGTTTCATAAAACTCATCAACCATCTCCAGAAACTATTTGATTTGTTTGTTGTCTTCGAACACTTGCCACTGCTGAAAGTTGTTCGGGATCGAAGGTCTATGTATCATCTCGATGTGATATTTCAGTTTCAAGACAGAAGGCGGTATGAAGGTCGCAACAACCTTGGCCAAGGAATCAACTTGTTGGTTCTCCATCCTGGGAATAGAGTGAATATTTAAGGACGAGAAGAAATTCTCTATAATATCTCAGGCGCAATTCCTATATGATCTCAACCTTGGATTCTTAGCTTGATACTGTTGTTTTACAATACGCTCTGCGTCACCATAAACTATCAAATGTTCGATTTTTAACTTCATTGCAACTTCTAATCCTAAAACCAAAGCTTCATATTCGCAGACATTATTCGTATAATCAACCTCCTATTGTAATCTATAAGAGAAGGGAATGACATACTCATCACCTGGTGCCACGAATAAAACGCCGGCTCCTGCTCCTTCATAGGATGAGGCACCATCAAAGAACATTTTCCACATTCCTTCTCTAATATTTACATTTTTCTTTGTTATTTCTATTTTTTTATTTTCTTCTTCTATACATTCTTCAAAATTGTCATCTATAGCTAATATACAATTTCCTAAGTCCTGATCAACAACATAGAGTGGGTAATTATTGGGGTTTTGAGGGTCACTTACAATATATGCCAGTCTAGTTTCTCTGTACAGCCGCATGAATTGCCAACCAAAACATGGAATTGTAGTGTAAGTCATGTCTAGCTGGACCAATCCTCCTAAATTGGCACCCCAAGACCTATATAGAAGCATGTCGTACTTGGAAGGAACGTCAACAACCACCACATCCATTAGGATATTTTTCATAGGCATCTTAGCAAGATTTACTACCAAATCTTTAATCATACCTAGACACTTAAAAACGAGTACAAGTCCTGATAAGGTCTGGTAATTTCGAGGCCTAATTTTTCCATGATAATTTTAGGCATTAAATTGTGAGAGGCCCTAGAGTCCAACATGCAATTGTGGAGTAAATGGTCATGCACAATTAGTGTGATATAGAATGGAGCAACAAAATCCTTATGGTTTTCAAGGTGTGGACTGAACATGATTGTAGGTTTTTCGTCCTACAAATTAATAACGTCATCTTGACTTTCAACATCAGAAAAATGTATCGCTTTAGCGATTTTCTTTTTATAAATCAGGTTTTTTGCAAGTTCAACCAGAGGCATTGGGATTTTGATTTTATTAAGTTCATTTTCTAAACTGAAACCTCCAATTGTTTTTTAAATTTCCCTGGTTTGAACTTCTACTTCTGTATTTTCCGGCTTCTTAGTTTGCACTTTTCTTGTTTCAACTGGATTTTTTTGGGCAGATTGTGTTTCAGTTGGTGGTTTAGTAACTACTGCATCACTCGCTTTACTTCATGATAAAATCTTTTTTGGTGGAACATTTGTAGAAATTTTCTCTCCGAGCCTTAAATCATACTTATGTTGAAGTTCAACCATAATTGAGTCGACGAGACTTTGATACGTAGAGTCCCCCAGATTGTTGATGTTTTGATCAGTATTAAATAGGGATTCTAGGTCTAAAGATTTCTCGTAATCCTGCCTGGATAAGTGTGGCTCAAGATCTTCATCGCTAAGGTTGTTTAGATCTTCTTCTAACTCTTCGTAATCTTTTATTTCATCCCTCTGCATGAAATTTTTGGTTTTAAATGGAGCTTGGATCTTTTGATCTTCATTTTTTACTTGTCTTTGTTGTATCTGAGGGCTAGGGTTCCTCCAGAATTGATTTCTAACGTATGGATCAGGTTTGGCTTGATCTAAATCCATCCTGGAGATTTTGTTTGATAAATCTTTAATAACCTTAGCCATCTCATCCATTTTCTCCTCTGCGAACTTTCCAGATCTACAGGGTCCTGCCTGCTCTTTGAAACGCCTGGGTTCTCTGGTTCCCATATCAACTTTAGTTTTTGATTTCCCAGATGCCATCATATTAGACTCAATTTCTATTGCATCGTCTCTCATTCCAGACAAAGTGGTAGATCTCCTTTCTCTTAAGACTAGGGCAAATACATAATCAAAATCCCCTGCAAAAGTTACTTTCGCAGCTGGTTGAGAAGGTTTGACTTTGGCTGGGATTTTATGACACATCTTAATGAACCTCTGGATAAATACAAGGACTGATTTGGAATTCTTCTTTCTCAAATCCCTGAATTCGGTTAAGTAATAAAGATGGTCCTTTTTCTCGCCCCATTCTCTTAGGAAGGCATTTTCTAGATTGTCATATGATCGTTTGGAACCTACTGGGAGTCCTTTGAACCAAGTCCTCACTTGTCCTTCAAAGGTCTGTACTAATAACCTTGAGTAAACATCCTCATGCTCAATTCCAGGGATATCGACAAACTGGTCAAAAAAGGCTATATGTTCAGTTGTGGTTAGATCTCTGTCTCCCATAAATTTAGGGAGGTTCTTCATGTAATTTTTGGGCAGATCATGCAGGATAGCAGGAAGGACCAAGGGACCATATCTAGAAACTACCTTGTCAAATATTATAGGGGGTTGAGCTTGTCCACCATCTCTTGCACCTTTGGCGCCACTAACACCAACACCTCTAGCACCAACCATTGGAAGTCTAGGAGACAAACTTTGGGGGCTAAAAAGGGGATTTTCAAAAACTTTAGGGGACTAAACTGTTGACCTTTTGACTACTTCGAGGTGTGGCGAAAGAAGTTCGAAAAAAATATCGTGAGGAGATAGAAGATATATATGAGGGGGAAAGGGAAAACTTGAGTTGGGTTCCTCAGGTTTACCGGATGTATATATATGAGAGGCGATAGAGGATGAATATGAGTATGGAAAGTACTCTTCGGGATTCTGGGAAATGGGAACTTTTACTTCAGGAAAGGAGAGAATTGGTAGAGTGTTAATGAAAAAGAGGATTGAAGGGGATCCTTTGTTCTCACTGGTAAAATTATTTGGCAAGTCGATCTCAACTTTTATCTTGGGAACAATTACCTCTGGATTTTCGAGTTTAGCCTTAGGTTTACTAGTTGATGCCTCTGCAGAATGAATTTGATTAAAACTTTCTTTAGGGGTTAGTTCTTCAGTGTGAACCTTAGCATTAACTTGTGTAACTCTGGGTTGATATACTTTACCTGTTGATGCAGCAGTCTGTTTGAGATATCCATTTTGTTTCAACAAATTTTCAGGATTTGACACTGGTGTGGTCTTCTTATCGTTTGGATTTTTCCTGGTATTCTTTGAACCGAATGCCAGTTTTGTCTATGGTGGAGTCGCCAAGTGAAAAATAAAATAAGCCTTACTTATGTTTTCGATCTTTGTTCACCATCAAAGATCAAAATTTACATTGTCATTTTCCCAGGAAAAATGATTTTGTTTCTTCGTCCCCGACAACGACGCCAAAAAGATGTTGTTCCCGAGATTAATCCTAAGGCTCAAAGAGTAATGTCAGGCATCAGGAGTGTTTAAAGAAAATGTTTTAAATGAGTGCTTTTCCTACCTTTAGTTCTATGAGAAATGATTTTTAAATGAAATTAATAATAGGATAGTACAAAGGTTGTATTTTGTTATCTGAGTCGTAATTATAATATCATATGGTGTGAAGTAAAGTTAGAAAACTATTAAACAAAGCTAGGCATCAATTGTAGATGAGTGTCACTTTGTTTTCATCAGAAGAAAAGTAGAGAACGCACCCTTGAACAGGATATGAAATGCAGTAATTCACGTAGACCGCAGGTCTTGTTTTACTCATAGTAAATACAGAGGAAAAATTGCTTACCTAATGAATTGCTCGTATAATATGATCACAGTGGTTGTAATACTAAATTGCAATCAATCTCTTTTCAAGGAATTGCATTAAAAAAAATTGGGAAATGGAAACACAGAGAAAACACATAACTCAAATTGAACGAAAATTAGAATCTCTTTCTGCACGTGTATTAATACTCAAAAAGAGAGTTTCTCTAAAACATCCGGCAAGAAGCAGCCTTGAATAGATCTTAAATCTATGTAGTTATACAAAATCTGTTGCAACTGAAAAATTGTTGGACTTCTTACAATATTTAACTAAAAATAACATACATCTGAATAAAACAACAACATGTAAATCTTGACGAGTTTCACTGGCGTTCTCCTCCGTCTCTTTGTCTGCTGGCATAAGCGCTCCTTTTCCTTAGTCCTTTGGGCCGGAAAAAAACATGTCATTAAGGCCACCCTAATCATTCGACATATTGTCTTGGTCGTTTTAATTTCATTGCCATATGTCCCTCCAGATATGTTTAGCAAGGCAATGAATCACAGTTGAGGTCATGGGGGAAGGATAATCGGATGAATAACACAGCATTGGCTCATCAAGGAATGGATAATGAGCACAGGGAAAAGTAACCGTCTATGGAAAGAATCATGATGGAACAAGTGTATGATGATGAATTGGGAATAAGTGGAGGTTAGAATGTGGGTGGACGAGATAAGTGAATGTTGGAAGGTGAAAGGTAGAGAGGGGGAAAGGAAAGGACATTGTGCACGATCTCTTACTTGCTTCCAACTATGCTTGTTTTCCCATGTTCAATACATTGGGTGCATCTATCCAAGAATGCCACCATGAACCTTGAGAGCTCAATATTTTTATTTACCTTGAAAGTGAATAATTTACTTTGTATTTGAGGCATCTTTTCTTGGATCTTGTTCACTTCTTGAACTGTGGCCTAGAACTGTGAACTTGGATTTACTAGCCATTTATTGATTTTAAGAAGATCAATCTGGCTCATTTCTTGAATGGTTTCCAGAGTTTCTTCTTTTCTCTTTCTGGAATTCTGTTGGTTCATTTCTATCTCAATTTTCCCCAGGGCTTATGAGATATTACTCCCCTCAAAATCAATCAGCTTTTTGTTTAATGATGACAACACTTCTAGATAAGCTTCTTTCACCTCCCTAGCAAATCTTTTGCTCTCTTCCAGATTTGTTTCCCAGACCTTTAGGGCCATCTCACCTCTTAATTGTTAAGAATAAGAGAGAAGAGGAAAATCAGAGACATTATCTTTCTGCATCAATATGAGGACTTCTTGAAACTTAGATTGGGATGAGCGAGCCTCTTTTTCCTTGACATATATCCTTGAGAGAAAGGTTTACTGCCTGATAGATTTTTTGGATGGCATCTACCTTTAGATAAAGTTCTTGTTGGGCAACTTCCAGCCGCTCATTGATTTCCAATGCTTGAGTTTTCAAGGCTGAGATATCTATCGAGGTGCCCTCTGTTAGGTCCAATCTGGCTTACAACTGTTTTATCACATCATCACGTTGAGTGACAAGAATTTGGCTAGTCTGTGAATTCTAGTGGAGCAGATTGAGGTTATCCTAAAGCTGTTTAATTTGTTGTTGATAACTAGCCCTGTTTTGCTCGAAATCCTAACTCATTTTGTTCCTAATAGTCTGCTCAATGGTATATATATGATTTTGCAAGTTCTCTACCAATAGGAACTTATGTCACAGTTGTTTGGTCAAATTGTCCACAGACCATTGATTAGTACTGGAAAAAGCACCTAACGAACCTGTAACTTCCTTTGCAAATTCTGGATCATCTTGGTCATTCTTGTCATACACCATTATCTGCCTTTTAATTATCACTCCATATTTCTGGTGAGATTCCCTTTTCACGTTGGCTTTATGTTTCTTACTAAAAAAGAAATACAAAGGAGGAATCTCTTCGGACAATATGGGGCCAAGATATCCTACAAAAACAACTTTGGAATTAGGATTTCCGAAGCTGGTTTGTAGGGGGGCTAGCGATGTAATGGGAGTAGAAATATCTGTGGATTTTTGTTGTTCTGTTGTATTTGAGGTGACAACAGAAGTAGTTGGTGTCGAAGGAGGAATATATTGTCCCTGCTTTAGAAAAGATTCAAGTTGAGCTAGTGCCCAGGGGCTTAGCTTGCTTGACAATGATGCTTTTAGTTCCTGTGTTAACACCTTTGATCTCTTTTGAGTTCCCTCAACTATGTGCTTATTAGAGTGACTTGATTCAGAATTTGCAGGCATAACTTCCTGTGAAGGGGGCATGGATATTGACTCTCCTTGCAATATCTTTGGTAGACTATTCTGGCTGTGTTTTTGAAAATTGAGGAAACCAACTTGTTGATCTGGGGGCAGGGTTTGGAATCTGCCTTGGGCTTCCTCATAAGACCTAACTCCCCTAAATATTTCGTCATACGGGGAGTTATCATGCATATACTGCTTCATGTTGAACTGGTATAAATGGTTTTCCACGATCTTATGAGGATCATGTTTCTTGAACTCGATGTCAACCAATTTGACATCCTCCAAGGATGTGGCCTCAACTTTAGAGTGACCAAAACCCAATAATGTAAACATGCCAACTTGAATAGGTAAATTCAGGAAAACCGTTTTCTGAGCTGCCTTCAGCTCCTTGTTGATACCTTCTGCCATTGTCTGGTACACAACTTCTTTGCACACCATCCTATCAGGTAAAAATTGTGGGAGAGCATGAGGAGGAACCGAGCAACCAAATACTCCGATGTAGGAGAAATTCTCCTCAATGAACCAATATGCGAGCTTGCCCAAGTTTTCCATAATACTCTCTGAAATCCGAGGAGGTGGGTGACCATAAAGGGCTATATGAACATGCACTACCACATTGTGAAAAATTTCATAAAATAAATCCTTGGCTTTCTCTTCCCATAGCTTAGAATGATAAAAATGAATAGGTTCAGAACTGGCTGGAGTCCAATTCCAGTTCATCAAGGGGAAAGGTATCATGAAACAGATGGCATCTATGATATATTCCGACATGTAAAAGGGGGCAGGTTGTCCTTTTGATTTCACTATTTTATAATTAGCAATTCCCTTGGCCAAATTATCCAACAACATTTTGGCCCAATTGAAAGTGTAACCCTCGACTACCTCGTTCATGATGGATACCCATTCCACCCAGAAATGCGTAGGGATTTTCTTCCCGAACAGACGACAGAGCATCATGGCTACATACACCATATGAGCATCCAAATACATTGTGGCATACATACCATGAGCGTCGGTTCTGAATTTCTCCAGGTGTCCCCACCAGGTCCTGATTATATCGTGACCACTCATGGCATATTGGAGACATTCCTTTTGCTCGAACTCCAGAATGAATGCGACATTGCAAGTATATTTAGGATTAGGAGAGAGTTTATACATTACTTGCAGATGTTCTGGTCGGAAAGAGTCGATGGTAACCTGTTGATGGTTGATGATGCTCCTAGTCTGGACATCAACATGTTCCAAGGCCCAACTTATCATATCGTTATAAGGCATGAGTCTCGGTCCTGAAATTATCTTGTGCAGCTCTCACTGTGCTATGTGTCTAAGTTTAGCTGCATAAGAGTCATATTCTTCTTCGGCAGAGTCTTCTGGGCAGTTGATGATTTCACTCTCCAGGATCTCAGAAACTTGTGTCCAAGTTTTAATGGTGTCTGTGGATCGCAGAGTGGTTCGCGTTCGGGAGCTTTAGATGTGACAGAGTGGGAACCTCCTGAATCCCAAATCCACGGAAAGGTTAATCTCTGGATAGTCGCTTTTAAAACCATAATTAATCGTGTTTAAAACTTTGTGTTAACTTCAAGTGTTTCAGGAGCTCGAATTTCAGGGTTTTTAATATATGCTAAAATAAACTTCCCGAAGCCTGAGACTGCGAAGTCATTAATTATCTTGTAGTAAGTCTTAATTAATTACGTTAACTTTAAGTATTTCAGAAGTTCAAACTTCGGAAATTTTAGAATATAATACATGGGAAACGTCTCGAAATCCAAACTGTGAAGTCATTAATTACCTCTTGATCACAATTAACTTAGTTATTTAAACGTTTAATTTACCTCCTTTTACTTTTTGAAAAGTTCAATGTTTTGACATTTTGATACTTCGGTGATTCTTGAATTTACTCTTTGTTAAATTCTTGAAGGGTCGTCTCCCGCAGTGACGTGGCATAGATGACGTCATTCTGGATGATGTGTCAAGAAAAGAGAGGTGTCACGTGTTACTTAGAAATGTGTGAATCCTCCAGTGGAAATGTCAAAAATGGGTGCCAGGTGTCAACTCAGGAAAGACTCAAAAGGTACACGTGTCCTACGACTTGTGTCTTTAAATGGTTTAGGAAAAGTCGTGAACGGCTACCTTCGGGTTTCAGAATTTTTTTATTGTTTATACTTATTGAAACATCCGAAGCATGGAGCTCTGAAGCGACCGTTAGAGACTTACCTCTTTAAAACTCGGGTAATTCCATAACTCTAGAGGTTATTAGGATCATTTGATCAAAAGGGAAAACTCATCAACAACAGATATCGTACCCGCCTTATTATTAACTAACCAAAAATGAAATTGATTTAAAATTAAAAGGCCATTTTCCAAGTTTCTCCTTTCTTTGGGCGAAATTTTATTTTCATGAGGTGAAAAATACAAAGCTCAAAAGTTCAGAATTGAGGTGAAAAATACAAAGCTCAAAAGTTCAGAATTGAGGTGAAAAATATAAAGCTCAATACAGTCATTGGTGGTTGAGCTCAAAGACAAAGATTCGAACCCCGACTTGAACCGTGATTCAAAAAATAATAAAATGAGACATATCATTGATGCAGAACCCACTGCTTCTGTTGCAACTTCAATAATCCAACCAGAAGAGGATCTTCAAGAGGGGGAGTGACTCTTCCATTCACAAATGTTGGTGAAGATAACCCCACTGCATTTTATTGTTGATAGTAGAAGCCAAAAGAAAATTAGCTCAGTAGAGGTTTTCAAGCAGTTGGATTTTCCAACAACACCATACCCGCAACCATACAACATCGAGTTGCTTCTCCAAGGTTAAGATCTTCGTGTCACCCAACAATGTCTCTTGTCCTACGTCATCAAGCCCTTCAAGGATGTTGTATTGTATGATGTTTCCCCATTGAAAGTATGTGATGTTCTATTAGGCCAACCATATATGTGGAGGTGTCATGTTGTTTATGAGTCTCGACCCCGTAGCATCATTGTTACTCTAGGGGGTTAGCTATACAGGATACCAGAGGTGGTTCCAACTATTGTCCCACCAAAACAATGCCACAAAGTAATCTCTCATATTGCAAAGTTTAGCCTCTTCACAATCCGATCAAAAGGTGAACAGAAGGACACTACAACCATTGCAACCTTAGGCAAGACATTTCTATATATCATAAGCATATCGACAACATTGTAGAAGAGTCCCAAGATGTTCTTGTTGCACCTACGAGGGTGCCTCCACACTACTCAGTCAAGCAAGGTTATAATAGAACCCTTCATATTCTTCATGTTGCATATTCACCGACAAAGTCCTCCCACACTTAGGTAGATCATGCAACTATGTTGGTTGAATAGATCCAACCCCTTCAACAACAGGTTCATGACAACCTTCAACAAGCTAAGAAGGACAACTTCTTCAACAAGGCAAGCAACGCATCAAGCTTTAGATTTAGCAAAAGTCTCCCCATCTCCCATGGGAACTTGATGCAATGGGGACCATTTCTTTTTAAGGGGGGAGGAATGATCCAGATGGATCTCGGTGGCCATCCACCTTTTCCATTGAATCACCATTTTGTCCCTGTGGTTTTGATAAACCATGATATTCACCCTTTTTATGGGGAATGGAATGTAATGTCGTCTTCATTTGTTAATTAAAGACATCATGTAATGGTTTCCTAGTAGTTTTATGTATATGCCTACATCATAGCATTAATGCATTGGATCCCATTAGAACTCCGTAGTTAAGCCCTCTCAAGCTAGAGTAGTATTCAAATGGGTGACTACCCGGGAAGTCCTAGTGTTTTACATGCCTATGGCATTTTAAAACTTTGTCCAATTTATCCCACATGCATCATGGGAATTGTTCTCCTCTCACTCTCTCATATATAATTGAGGTGAAGGAGGCCCTTTAAGCATGCAATGGAGTGTGATGTAAATATTTTTGTGAATGAAGCGTAGCCAGCATCTCTTTCTTTTGAGAGATAGGCTACCCCATTCCGCCAGTTTGTGTTCTGCAGTGTTTTTCTCTCTTGTTCGTTAATAGAAGTTGGTTTTCACTATATTTATGTGTTCTCCGCATTATCTCTATGTATTTCCTTGTTATATATCGGTTATATTTTTGTCTTCATGTCGTTCTCAAAATAACCAGATCAGATGGAGAAATTAAGAAAGGAGAAGAGGCTAAGGCTTGACTATTGGGATTAATGAAGTATTTTCGAGTGCATAACTACTTGTAAAATATAAAGGAAAAGATAGCCATTTTCAAAATGAATGGAGGATCTTCTATATGGTGGGAGGACCTCAAGCAAATTAAGGTATTGAAGGAAAGAAAGCTGACCTGGAATCAATTCGAGAAATATTTCAGGAAGGGATATTTATCGAATAAGTATTATGTTGGTAAGATTAAGGAGTTCCATGAACACAAATTGGGACAACTTACCATGGATTCTTATTCCAAGAGGTCCTCGGAGTTGTTGAGGTATGTTCCTTACCTCAAGGATGAGAAAACAAGGATACAATGCTTCCTTAGTGGATTACCACAGTCCTATTAGGATAGGACTGAGTTTGATGAGCCTAAGACTTTGGAGGATACAATTAGGAAGGCCAAGTATTGTTATGACCAATCCAATCATAGGCATGAGCCTCTTAAGGATTGGAAGAGAAAGGATAAGCTCATATTTCAAAGGAATGCATTTAAGCCATCCCAACATAAGAATCTGAGGTGAGGTGCTTAGTTCAATTATCCAAGCAGAACTATGCACCAACATAATTTTTAGTCTCGGAGTGGGAATAGGGCAACCAAGAAAGTAAGACAGAAAGTATAGGATCCAAAGAAAGGACCTTTACAATGTTAGGGTTGAGGAGAGACACATCTGTTGAGATATTTCCCTCACAAACAACATGAAAACAAAATAATTTACCATGTTTAGGAGGCCACTATGGTCAATGATGTGGCTAGGAGTGTGTTGATAATTGACAAGCAAAACACCAAGATTTTGTGGTGGATTTGGAAGGTATAATCACCAAACAACCCATTTCTATTTTTATTGATCCTGGCTCTAACCTTAGCTATGTTTCACCCCAATTTTTTGAAGCATGTGCTTTATAGAGGAAGAAACATGCAAAAGCATGGTTGGTTTAGTTAGCCACAGGAACCAAGAGAAAAGTAACAAAAGTGATAGAGGAATGTCCATTTGAAATGGGTGGACTTCATACATAATCAACCTTAAACATCCTACCATTAGGATCATATGATGTGTTGATAGGAATGGATTGGTTAGTTCTCCATAAATAAATATTGAACTGCCATGAAAATACTTTGGAATGTGAGGACAATGAAGGTAGCATAAGGGTGTTGCAAGGCATTCAAAATTATTTATCAGTGAGGCAGATATCAACACTTCAACTCAATAAGATTAGTTGAAAAGGGTGTCCCTTGTATGAAATACAAGTACTCAGTGCAACCGAGAATAAAGAGTCGAAGATTGAGGACCACCCAGTGTTGTGGGAATTTAGAGATGTGTTTCCAGAGGAGGTACCCAGACTTCCTAGTAAGAAAGATCTCGATTTCTCAATAGATATTGTACCAGGAGTAGTACTAGCATCAAAAGTACCCTAGATAATGAGTAAATCATAACTGGTAGAGTTAAAGGTACAATTAAAAAAAATTATGGATAAAGGGTATATCGGGTCAAGTGTATCCCCATGGGGAGCACCCACATTGTTCATAAAGAAAAAGGATGGTACCTTATGATTGTGTATTGACTACTGACAACTGAACAAGATGACCATCGAGAACAAGTACCCATTTCCCAAGATTGATGATCTTTTTGATCAAGTTATAGGAGCTACGATATTTTCTAAAAATTGACTTGAGATCGAGATATCACCAAGTCAGGATTAAGGATGAGGACATCCACAAGACAATTTTTAAAACAAGATATGGACACCATGAGTTCGTGGTGCTACCATTTGGGCTTACCAACACACCAACCACCTTCATGTGTTTAATGAAAAATGTTCTTAACAAATATTTGGATAAGTTCGTTCTTGTGTTAGTTGACAATATCCTGGTATATTCCAAGACCAAAGGAGAGCACGAGGAACATCTCAGGTCGGTGTTACAGGTAGGGATAACCAACTATATTTCAATTATAGCAAGTGTGACTTCTTCCAGAAGGAAATCTAGTATTTGGGCCACACCATCTTAGAGGAGGGAGTGGTTATAGATCCCGAAAAGATCAAAGCAATCATGGATTGGCCAACCCCTCATAATGTATCTCAGGTAACATCATTCATGGGATTAGTTGGATATTATAAGAGGTTTATTAAGGTATTTTCCAAGATTGTTCATCCCATTACCTCATTACAAAGAAAAGGGATGAAGTGTGTATGGTCAGGAGAGTGTGAAGCCAGCTTTCAAAAGCTGAAACACCTCTTGACAAATACCCCAGTTTTAAAAAATTTAGACCCTGAGAAATATTTCTCAGTATACATTGATGCTTTCAAGGAAGGACTTGGTGGAGTTCTTATGCAAGAAAAACATATGATCAATTGTGAATCAAGGAATCTAGATGAGCATGAGAAGCGATATGTCACCCATGACTTAGAGCTTGCAGCTATTATGCACACATTAAATATGTGGAGGCACTACCTCCTTGGGATAAGATTGTCTAGATGATAGATCAATATGGATTGAGATATCTATTTTATTAGCCACAATTGAATGCTAGACAATCTAGGTGGATGGCTCTAATCAATGAGTTTGATTTCGAGATCAAACATATAAAAGGAAAAGAAAATCAAGCAGCAGATGCACTGAGTCGAAGTGTGTAGACAATACACCTAGCAACAACAAGTGTATGTGAGTCTGGCATCAAGAAGATATTTAGAATTCTCTTGTAAGAAGATAAACATTTCAATATGGTAAAATAAAGTTTACAACAAGAAAAAAAAATGAAGAAGTATGAGGAATACCAGCTTACAATAGACGAGCTATTGTTGTATAACAACATGTTATATGTGCATGATTCAACAGAGCTAAAAACACCTCATTATGGATGAGTTTCATAGGAGACCTTATGTGGGTCATCAAGGTTATCAGAAAATGATAACGACAGTGAGGAAACTATATTACTGGCCATGAATGAATAAGGACATTGCAAAGTGCTTGGAATGTCAACAGGTTAAAGTTGAACATAAGCACCCTGTAGGACTATTGCAACCATTGCAAATTCTACGATGGAAGTGGGAGGCAATTTCCATGTATTTCATCACCAGTTTTCCAAGAACAATGAAGCAACATGATGCAATCATGGTAGTGGTGGATAAACTAAGCAAGACAACTCATTTTATTCCAGTCGAATATACTTTTAAATCTATATATGTTGTTGATGTTTTTATGAAAGAGATTTCCAGGTTGCACGGTATGCCCAAAACCATTCTTTCAGATATGGATTTGAAATTCACATCGAAATTATGGAAAATCTTGTTTGTGGGCCTTGGAACAGAACTAACATTCAACACAACTTACCATCCTCAAACAAATGGATTGACCAATAGGGTAAATAGAGTTCTAGAAGATATGTTAAGGATGCATGTCATGCATCGACCCAAATAATGGGAAGAATATCTACCTTTGATAGAGTTTTCCTACAACACTGGTTATCAAGAATCATTGAACATGATCCCATTCGAGGCTCTGTATGGAAAAAAATGCAAATTTCCAATCAGTTGGGACAATCCAGTGGATAGGATAACACTTGGACCATAATTATTAAGAGAAATTGAACATGAAGTGATCATAATAAGGCATAATTTAAAAGCAGCCTAGGATATACATAATGGGTATGTAGATAGTAAAAAAACTCATAAGGAATTTAAGGTGGGAGATAATGTGTATATCAAGGTGAAACCCAAAAGGAGATCCCTAAGAATGGGAACTTGTGCCAAGTTATCACCCCACTACTCTGGACTATTTGAATTCCTTTAGAATTGTACTCGGAGGAGTGATGGGTAGGTTGTGGTTTTCAACCAGAAGCACCCATAATTTCCCCTTTGATTCAGGAGCTTGAACCATTAGAGTTTTCTTCTGACATAAGTGAGTGGAGATCTCGAGGAACAAGGAGAATTTTCCAGTTGAGGAAAAGGAATGAGGACGAAGAGGGCGCAAAAACAGGGGGACACACACACCATTCACAAAGAGACATATATAATTCACACCCAAATATGAGTAGCTAGACTCATAAACATATGGTAATGCAAGGAGCAGAATGAGCTCACACATACAGACCTGAGTGACAAATAAAAACTAGGAATTTTTCATGAGGAAAATAAGAATCTTACCCAAGACATGAATCGTCACCCTTGAATATGTAGATTTTAACCTTGTACAATATTTTATTGCAAACATATTTTCAATAAAAGAACAGAAAAGATACAATGGCAAATACACACATTACACAGAGGTTTTTCCCCTGGAAACCCAAACCAGGAAAACCAACATATTGTGTATTCATTCAATGACCTGGATTAGTCAACAACCCTAATTCCTTAACTAGAAATAAAAAACCATCGGTAAACACCATGTGCCAAAAAACTGCCCAATAATGGACATGAAAATCGAGGTGACACGAAAAAAAAGGCAAAAATGTGACATGTTTCCCAAGGCAAAAAAAATTCTTGGGGGCGCTGCCCCCCTGCGCGCCCAACGCAATGTAGTAGAATCTATAGCTAGTCATCCAAAGAATATAACACATACCCAATATCCTCCCACTTTCTGTTTTCTTTGCATATAAGGGGTTATAGGGTTACATAGTCAACAATCTAGGGCAACAATGCCCATGGATCCTCTACACCAAGAGAACTTCTCAGTGTTGACTGATTTTGTTAATGAATTTTCAATATTCTTAAAAGTGTCCACCTTCATCAACAACACTTTTTTTTTCTTCAACCACGTCTCTCACAAAGTGATATTGAATATCAATATTATTTATCTTTGAATGATAAGCTCGGTTCTTCACCATAATAATTTCACTCTAACTGTCACAGTCTGTCCTTACAACTTGTTGTACCAACCCAATACCTGAACACAATATTTATAACCATATTGCTTCCTTACTTACATGTGTGGTTTCCATGTATTCAACTTCTGTAGTTGAAAGTCCCACTACAACCTGTCTTTTTCTCATCCAACTGATTGTTCCTCCAAACAGGTTAAACACATAACCACTTGTAGATCTCCTATGATCTAGATATCCATCCCGCTCTGCATGCACAAAGCCATGTATGTCGAACACTTTGTCCAATCCTGCTCTTCCTTGGTAGCACAATCCATAGGTAACAGTTCCACGCAAATAAATGAAAACCCTTTTTACTATTGTCCATTGCTCTTTCCTTGATTTTGACATATACCTGCTAAAAACTTCCACTGCATGTGCAATGTCCGGTCTAGTACAGACCAACTGCACTCGCATATGGAACACAGAACATGTCCTCCTCCTCTTCTTGTGTCTTGGGACACTGATCCACAAATAATTTTACACCAACATGAATAAGGACCTTGACCAATTACATTCCTGCATATTAAACCTCTACAATATTGTCTCGACATATTTTCTCTGATTTAACCAGAGTTTCCTCTTTTTCCAATCTCTTTTAATTTCCATGCCCAAACTGAAATTTGAAGCACCGGGATCCTTCATATCAAATTTAGAGGACAACTAAGTTTTCACATCTTGGATTATCTCCTTGTTGTTTCCTATCAACAACATGTCATCCACATACAAGACCAAATAAATCAAATAATCACCAGTTAATTTAAAATACACATAGTGATTCTCTTTGCTTCTTGTGAAGCCAAGTCCCAATATATAAGTACCAAATTTTTGATACTACATCCTTGGTGATTATTTTAAACCATACATAGACTTTTTCAGTTTTCATACCAACTCCTTCTTTCCCTTCACTGCAAAGCCTTCTGGCTGCTTCATATAGATTCCTTCTTCCAAATCCTCATGTAGGAATGTTGTCTTCAGATCCATCTATTCTACTTCAAAATCAAATGCAACAACAATAGATAATAGAAATATTATACAAATTAACTTGGCAACAAGAGAAAAAATATCACCAAATTCAATTCCCTCAACCTGAGAATAACCCTTTGCTAGTAACCAAGATTTGTTTTTTCTCCACTATGCCTTCTGCATTCAGATTCTTTTTAAATACACATTTGTTTCCAATGGGATTTATTCCAGTTGGAAACTCCACTAGATCCCAAGCCTCATTCTTATCCAAGGTTGCCATTTCTTCATCCATGCCCTTTTCCCAAGGCTTTCCATCCTCTGAATCCACTGCCTCCCTGACAATTCTAGGATCATCATTAGTAATAGACAAATAAAATTTTAATGGAAATCGGATGGAGTATACCTTTCCAGTAGCCTTATTTCTAGAACCGATCTCCTCAATACTGGAGTATGAGGATATTCTTCTTTTGATTCTTGTTCTTCTGTAGAGTCCGATTCATCATCCTTTAAATCAAACTCTATTTTCTTTGGTTCTTCCTTACTTGGTAGGACTTCATGTTTAACAACATCCTTCATTTCTCTAAATACCACATCTCGACTATACACAACCTTCTTAGTTTCTTGGTTGCAAAGCTTATAACCTTTGAGACCATATTTATACCCAATAAAGATAGACTTCTCATCCTTCTTATCTATCTTACTCTTGTTTTCCTTTGGAACATGAACATAGGCCTCACAACCAAATACTTTGAGATGTGTGAGAGAAGTTTTCTTACCATTCCATACCTCTTGTGGAGTCTTGTCATCCAACACTGATGAGAGTGATCTGTTGATGAGGTAACATGCAATACCCACTGCCTCTGCCCAAAATTATTTCCCTAACCCGACACCACTGACCATGCACCTTTCTTTTTCCATTAACATCCTATTCATACTTTCTGTAACTTCATTCTGCTCATGTGTATATGGAGTAGTCTTTTTCCTTTCTATACCACACATCCTACATAATTATTCAAATTCATTCTTTCAGAACTCTGCTCCATTATTTGTCCTCAACACCTTAATTATTTTATTTGTTTAATTCTCAAAAAGAGACTTAAACTTTTTAAACCTGTCAAAGACTTCAGATTCATTCATGAGAAAATTTGTCCAAGTATTCCTTGAGAAGTCATCTATAAATGAGACATAGTACACAAATTTTCCCAATGACGGAACCGACACAGGTCTAAACACATCACTATAAACTAAATATAGAATTACTCCTACCCTCGTTGCATCAGAGGGGAATCTTACCCGATTATGCTTCCCATATACACAATGTTCACAGAAATCAAAATCCAGAGATCAGTTATACATACCTTCAGCCATACCTTTATTGTGTAGTAATCGAAGACCCTTCTCTTCAATATGCCCAAGTCTTTGATGCCACAACATAACCTTTTCTCCATAGACTGTAGGAGTTCTTTCTTCTTCAACTCCAATATTAGGAACAATGGAACTATTACACCCATCACTAGTAATGCTTCCTTGCATCTTATATAGAGTTCCAAACCGAACTCCTTTTAGTGCACCATTGCTCCTCAAACTATCCTACAGGTTTCCTTTTCAAATATTGTTTTTACCCCTGCATCGTCCATTTTTCTTACATAAATCAAATTTATGGCCAATATTGGGATGTGTAGAACACCAGGTAGTGTTCTAATCCTTCCATCTATGAGCCTCAACTTGAATTTTCCTTAACCTATGATTCTGGTTGTCGAGTCATCACCTAGGAAAACATTACCTCCATCATACCTTTAATATTCACAGAACCACTCCTTGTGGGGAGCCATATGAAAGGATGCACCTGATTCAACCAATCATGCCTCATGATCTGCATGTGTTCTTGAAGAAGCCAAGTACACATCCCCTCCTTCTTCCTTGGAGATCTTTTCTTCTGTAGAAGGAGATATTTCAGATCCCCTCTTTTTCTCAACTTTGGATCTATATTGCTTCTTGTAGTGCCCTTATTTTCGACATCTCCGATATACGTTTACAAAATTTTGGGAGACTTAAATCCTCCCTTAGACTTAGATCTCACACTTGAGGACTTAGATCTATTTCTTTCCTGGGAGCATCCTCTTGCAAATAATGCATTTGTTCTTTGTCCTTCCATGTTATTACATCTCATCTCCTTCGACAACAAGGATGAGACCACTTCATCAAACTTCAAGGCAGTTGTATTACTACCTATGGCCACAACCAGGATATCCCACGAGTCTGGTAAAGAGAACAATAAACTGATACACTTATCTTCATCTAAAATTTTAATCTCAACAGATATTAACTGACTTACCACAGTATTGAAAGCGTTCAAATGCTTTGCCACTGAGTCTCCATCTCTCATCCTCATGTTATACAACTTATTTCTCAAGAATATTGTTTTTACTAGGGACTTAGACTGATACAAATTCCCCAACTTATCCCATAAATATTTGGTTGTAGCTTCCTTTGACACATTTAGTAATATTGAATCTAAGAGACACAGTCGTATTGTGCTTTTTTCCTTTTGATCCAACTTTTTCTAATCAGTTGTTAAAGTTCCTGTAGGTGCAGTACCTGGATCCACCCCGATCCACTGATCTTTGTCCACCAATAGATCTTCCATCTTGAGCTTACACAGCTCAAAAAAATTCCCATTAAACTTCTCTATCTCCATTTTCAAACTGCTCGCCATTTCTTTTCACCTGAAAAATCAATACACAGATCTCCCACTATAAGAAGGCTTATCACAGTCCCAGGACAAACCCTTGACCATAAAGGCTTCCCTCTAAAGCCAACAAAGCTGTAATACCAAATGTAGATTTTAACCTTGTACAATATTTTACTGCAAACATAATTTCAATAAAAGAACAGAAAAGATACAATGAAAAATACATGCATTACACAGAGATTTTTCCCCTGGAAACCCAAACCGGGAAAACTAGCATATTCTATATTCATTCATATTGATACATTGTTTACAATACAATATACATTCAGGAGCCAGGGGCATACAAAACCCTAACCCAATGACCTTGATTATTCAACAACCCTAATTCATTAACCAGAAATAGAAAACCATCGGAAAAACCCATGTGCCAAAAAACCGCCCAACAATGAACACAAAAATCGAGGTGAATATATAACATATACCCAACATAATAGAGAATACCCATATCCAGACTGGAGCAGAGATGATCACAAGTTGGTGCTTGTTGGAAAGAAACAAACACTGGTAAGGGGAGGTCATCGAGGGACTGTGTAGCAGAAAAGGGAATCCCTTATGTTGAGGAAATCCAGTTGGGAAGGCGATTGGTAAGCTTGTGGAGACCCCAAGCTTCGTGGGAAGAGGGGAATTTTGTTGATTCCCATTGAGTGAAGGAGAGTAACCTTCTTTACCAGTTCCTTAACCTAGTAGCCAACCTGTGAGAGTCCCATGATGGTATCATGTCCTGGCACAGGGGTGGCTTGTTGTAGAAAAGAAAAAGTGCAACATAGCCTACAATTGGGTGGACAGGCATTTTGATCCAGGTGGATATTGGTGGCCACCCACCTATTCCAATTGGCTCCTCTTGTCCATTTTTGTTCAGCACGTTCTTCTGTATTTCTTTGTAATTGTGGGTTCTACACTTCTGGGGTTGTCTGAAGCCCCACACATCCTCCAGGTGGATACTGGTGGCCTCTCGCCTAATCCAACTGGATTATTTTTTATGTTTTCATGTCAACACATCTTGATGTACTTCCAAGGCCATTTTGGGGCCCTAAACGTTGTTTTTTTGGCTCATCATAGTCAAAATGTAGATAGAGTCAAAGTTTGATTACGAAATGTGTAGTTCTCTGAAAGACCTTTCCAACGGGATATCACGCACCTAAAACAGAGGTCGTATGCAAAAGTTATGACCCTAGGAAGTTGAGGTATCGACTTACACCAACTTACCCATAGGGGCCCACATGACTTTTGGTGTTTCACCTTCTAGGGTTAGGTTTTTGGATGTCTAGAGTTTTGGAATCCATGAGTAATATCAAAAAGGCCTCTAGATCCTCATTGTAATTCATTATGCTCAGACAAATGCACGTAGCAGCCACATCTCTTCTCAGAGATAGCTACCACCATTCGAGCAAGTGTTTTGGTTCTACAGTTTTACAGTTTCAGCCTATTTCATTATTCAATAGAAGATATTGTTCACTGGATATCTGTGTTATTCTTCATATCTCTGTGTTTATTGTATTCAATCTATTAATTAGTTTGTTCCGCTCCTAAATCTGTATCAGTGGTATCAGAGCAATATGGTCTTCATTTATTTTTCTTTGTGCATGTCCCCGACAAGATCTGGGTATAAGAAGTTGGGACTCGAACCAATCGAGTCATTGCAAGATCGATCACATCGAGCCCAACAAAAACACATGGGGGACAAATAGAAAGATGATGGAGAATGAGATCCTATTAAAATGTTTCTCGAAAAAGCCCTTGTGCGACAAACAAATGAAATGATGGACAACTTCACGCAAATCCTTCAACAATTTCCCATGGGAGAAGCATCTTCATCAAGCGGCCATGCAACCCCCTTCAAGGTACAGTTAAATTTTGATATTCCATTATTTGAAGGACTGATAGATGCAGATGTTGTAGATAAATGGTTGAATCCGCTCGAAGGGTATTTTTCGGTCCACAATTTTTCTGATAGGGAAAATATCACTTTTACACTCCTCGAGGCCATTCCCCATGTTAAATATTGGTGGGATACTTACTCTGAGCAGAGGGTCGTAGAGGAATCTGCAATGTTTGTGGTAGCCCCTACATGGGATTCCTTCTGGGACACCATTAAAGAACAATACTACCCTGTTGGAAGCTACGAAGACCAGTACACCAGATGGACCACCCTACGTCAAGAAAGGGACTAGACAGTACCAGATTTCGCCAATATTTTTCATACCCTATGCACCAAGTTGGGTATCAAAGTATTTGAGAATCATCTAGTGCTCAAGTACAGTGGTTTTTTGCATAGAGACATTCAAACAGAAATGGATTTTTTGGACATCACCTCATTGGGCATGACTTATAGATACGCGGTCAAGATCAAGCAGAAATTTAAGTAGAAAAGGGGAGAGTTTGGATCTGCAAACCCCTCACAGATGAAGCAGGGAAAAGGCATCCCCAACCCACACAGTAAGGGACCAAGTCAAGATGGCCACCCTCAGGACAACCAGTCCAAGCCACATAAAAAGTAGGGCAATGAGAAGATGAAGAAGGACACGTGAAAATGGTGTGAGTACCATAAAATACCTTGGCACAACACCGAAGAATGTCGCTCCAAGCAGTCACTTATGGCTGAACTGAAGGCTTCCAATTCAGAGGCTGATTCTGATTCTGAATCAATTCATGAAGGAGGGAAGCAAATTATCGATGTTGAACCCAGTGCCACTGTCGCTACCACCAAAGTCCGACCAAGCGAACCAGAAGAACTAGTGGAATGAGAATGCATGTTTCACTCGTAGATGTGGGTAGAGGGGGATGATTTCAGTAGAGGTCGTCAAGCAACTATACCTGCCAATGACATCGCACCCACAACCCTACACCATCGACTGGCTTTGCCAAGGAAGAGATCTATGTATCAGCCAACAGTGTCGTTTGCCTTACGACATCAAGCCTTTCGAAGATGAGGTACTGTGTGATATTGATCCCCTTGAAGTTTGTGATGTTATTTTAGGACAACCATATTTGGGGAAGCATCATGCTATGTATGAGTCTATACCTCGCAGTTTTATTATTACTTTGGGTAGACAATTGTATAGGATACCAGAGGTAGTGCTGCATACTTCTATTTCTTTAATATCTCCTAAGCAATGTAGTAAGGTCATCTCATAGACCAAGAAGTTTGTCTTCTTTGTGATCCATGCTCACAGTAAGAAAAAGGTTGTCGCCACATCCATGGCCTCTACACATAGCCTCTCTTTGTAGCAGAAGCAAGTGGATGGGATCGTGGAAGAATATAGAGACATATTCTCCTCGCCTACAGGGGTACCGACACACTGCCAAGTCAAGCATCCAATTGATCTGACCCTCGACACACCTCTACCTAATGGGCCAGTCTATCGTCGCTCGCTAATGGAAAATGATAAAATCAGGCAACAGATCCAAGAGCTACTTCAAAAGGGGCACATCAGACCCCACTCCTCCACTTGCGGAAGCCCAATTGTACTGGTGCAAAAGAAGGATGAGACATGGCGACTCTGCACTGATTACAGATCCTTAAACAAAATCACAGTCAGGAATCGATACCCCATTCCTAGGATTGATGACCTTCTTGACCAACTTAAGGGGGGAAATTTCTTCAACAAGATTGACCTAAAGTCTAGCTACAACCAGGTTCCCATCGAACCAACTGATGTATGGAAGACAATCTTCAAATCTAAAGAAGGTCTCTTCGAATGGATAGTCATGTCATTTGGCTTAAAAAATGCACCAACCACTTTAATGAGGTTTATGGATGATGTATTGAGACCCTTCACCAAGTCCTTTGTGGTGGTATATTTGTATGGCATCCTCATCTTCAACAAAACGTGGGAGGAGCACATGTGACATATTCAACAAGTTTTGAGCATTCTACAACAACACAAGCTATATGCCAACTTGGAAAATGATCTTTTGGCATGAACAAGGTCCAATACTTGGGATACATTGTTGATAAGCATGGGGTACATATCAATCTAGTTAAGATCCAAGTCATTTGTGACTGGCCAGCCCCAACCACACTAACCGAGCTTTGGAGATTCTTGGGACTAGCCAACTTCTACTGACGATTCGTGTTAGGATTCCCCCATATTGAATGGACCCTCAGCCAGGTGACCAAGGGTGGTGGTAGGGGCAAGTTCATGTGCGGGAAGGTGAACCAATGAGCATTTGATGATCTGAAGCATCGCTTGTGCTCAGCTCCAGTACTCTCCTTGCCTGATCTACAACAATCATTCGAGATTGAGATTGATGCATCTGACAATGATGTGGGTACAGTTCTCACTCAACATGGGCATCCAGTGGCATACCATGTTGGGTATGTGTTATATTATTTGCATGTGTGTGTGTGGGCGTGTCAGATATGACAACCGCGTCTGATGATCCCTATTTTTAGTGGATTTTTGTTATTTTTAGCAGATTTTGCTATTTTTAGTGGATTACTAAAAATAATCTTGGTTCTAGGGATTAGGGTTTTGGTATCTATGGAATACCTAAAAACATTGTATATATTGTATTGTGAATGGTGAAATTCGATATAATGAATATAAGAAAGGTTTTCCCGGTTGAGGGTTTCCGGTATATATCTCTGTGTACTATGTGAATGAACCATTGATTAAATTATGTTTTGCTTAAGAATCTATATGCATTGCTTTACTTCACAAGTTTAAAACTTACATGTGGTATGGTGGGGTGAGAGAGGCATTGCCCCGAAATAGTGAGACACTCTCTGATACTGTCCGAAAATACCCCACCTATGACAAGGAAATGTATTCCATTGTACAAGCATGTCTTCAATGGAAACATTACATTCTGGGAAAAGAGACGACCATACACACTGATCACAAGCCTCTACAATTCATATAGAAAAAGGGGAAATTGCAGAACGACCGCCATCAAAAGTGCTCCACCTACTTGTAGCAATTCAATATCAAAATCAAGTATAAGACTATTATCTCCAATCGTGTCGTTGATTGCCTCAGCCGGCCTCCTGTGGCTGCACTCATCGTTGTGCTCTATTCCTTTGGACATGAAGCATTTGAGTGGTCCCAACTTTATCAACAAGATCCAGAATTTGCCACCACCTATCAACTCTTGGGTACAGGTGCAACTCCCACCGATTGTCACATTCATGACAAACTCTTATGCCACCTGGGCCATCTCTGTGTTCCTATAAGAAAATGTGCAAAGCTAATTTGGGAAGCCCACTACGTTCGGGTGGTAGGACAATTTGGCGTGGACAAAATTGTGGTCGTTCTTCAGAAACATTTATATTGGCCAAAACTTTGACAGGATGTCAGCAAGTATATCAGATCTTGCATTGCCTGTGCCATTGCCAAGCCAACCATCAAGAATCAAGGCTTACACACCCCTCTTCCTATTCCCGAGAAGCCTTAGAAATCCATCTCAATGGTTTACATGTCTGTCTTGTCATCCACCAAGCAAGGAAATGACTATGTATTTGCAATCGTTGATCATTTTTCGAAGATGGCCATTCTCACAGCCTGCAAGAAGAAAATCATAATGGCAAATACTTCCAAGCTCTTCTTTGAATGAATGTGGGTCCACTTTGGGATACCATAGACCATCATCTCCAACCGGGACAACATGTTCCTCAACACATTTTGGTCGAGTCTTTGGTCTCCGTTGGAAACCAAGCTCACAAAATCCACTCCTTTCCACCCCCAAACTGAGGACCAAACTGAGCTCGTCAATCAGATGATTAAGCACATCCTGCACATGTACAATTCTAAGAATCCACGTACATGGGACGGGAGTCTCCCCTATGTTCAACATAGTTACAATAAGGATCTAAATAACTCCACCGGCCATAGCCCATTTCAGGTGGGTCTGGGATTCCAACACTTGGGACCCATTGATGTTGCACTTCCTCTTACCACTGCATAGCCAGAATCTTCCCATGATGAGTCTACAATTGACAAAGCCACCAGATTCATTGAGCAGATTCAACACATCCGCCAACATGTCCAAGAGATTTTGCAGCAAGACAATGCTAAGTACAATCATCACCATGATCAACATAGGGTACCACACCAGTTTTAGGTTGGCGAAAAAGTTTGGCTACATTTGCAGAAGGAGCATCTCACGGGGCCCATTAGAAGCTTTAACCACTTCATTATGGGCCTTACACTATCACCAAGGCTGTGGGTAGAAATCCTTTTGAGTTCAACACTCCACCCTTTCTTGGCCTACATCTAGTGTTCAATGTGGACCTCCTTCAACCATATTTTCCACCATTATTGGACACCTCAGAGTTCGCAGAACAACTGACACCAATAGAGCTCATGATCCGGATTATTTTCGGCACGAAATGCGAGCGAAGATATAATAAAGAAATGCACAAAGATATAGCAGATATTCAATAAGATAACATAAATGTATCAGAGATGCAATCATAAACATAGATATACAGTAATACACGATTTCTATTAATGAAAGAAATGTACAGAGACTGTAAAGATACAAAGTGAAAGACTCGCTAGAATGGTGGCAACTTATCTCTGAGAAGAGATGTGACGGCTACTCACATTTGTAAGAAGATGATTACAATTAGGCTCTGGAGGCCTTTTTACAATAAAGAAGAATGCCAAAAACCCTAGACATACAAAAACCTAACCCTAGGAGATGAAGTTCCAAAATTCATGTGGGCCCGTTTGGGTAAGTTGGTACATCAACTTCCCGGGGTCGTAACTTTTGCATACGATCTCTATTTTAGGCGTATAATAGCTCGTTGGAAAGGTATCATCGAGGAGATTCATTTTGGGGGCTCAATCACGCCTTTTCCTATCATTGAGAACCTCTATCTCGAAAAACCTTCATTTAGGCCCTCAAAATTGCCCCGGAAGTTAAAACCTGCTAAAAATAGTAAATTGCCAAAATTGCCAGAAAGATATTTTGAGCCAGTTGGAATAGGTGGGTGGCCATCGATATCCACCTGTATCAATCCTCCCTCCTTATGAAGCAATGGTCTCCATTGCGTTGAGTTCCTAAAAGAGAGGGAAAAGCATTTGTTGAATCTGCATCTTGGTGAGCTGCTTGTGTTGTTGGAAACGTCGCGTTGCTCAGTTTGTGGAAGTATATCACGAACCTGTTGAGGTTGAGGTTGAGGTTGTTCAACAAGTTGAGATACATGAGAGGATGGTGTGCAGAAGGAATCGTTGCGCTTTGATGCAACCTTGTCGACCTGCTTCTGTTGGATAAAAGGTGCTTGGGGCAAGGTTGTAGTGGTTGCAGTGTCCTTTTGTTTTCCTTTTGAACAGATTGTGAAGAAGCTGAATTTTTCAGTATGAGATACTAACTTGTGACACTTTTTAGGTGGAACAGTAGTCAGAACTACCTCTAGTATTCTGTAGAGATGACCCCCCAAAGTAACAATAACACTACGGGATCAAGACTCATAAACAACATGACGTCTAAACATATATGGTTGGCCCAAGAGCACATCACAGACATCCAGTGGGGCA
>SNQJ01S0052718.1:31318-68360 GCA_010110895.2 Picea sitchensis | reverse complement strand
CAGTGAGGTTTATTGGTTTTCTTACAGTTGATTTTTGTTATCATTGAGAAGTGACCATATCTCTTTCCTTTCATTATGTCATTTTTTCTCAAATTAAAAACCCCCCATGTATCCCTGAAAATTGTTTCCACCCCCTACTCATTGATTAACATTAGAACAATTTGTATGGATTGGATTGCATGAGCCTGATACATTCTGAGCCAAATATATTTCATATGTTTAAGGGTTTGTCATGCATGGTTATTTAAAATACTATTTTCTGATTGTTAACTTATGCAAGATGAGTTTTTTCAGTCGGGAACGCCATGGCCGAGGAAATAGAGGTAGAGGTAACTGGAACCAAGGCCCAAGGAGGCCTAGGTTCTCAATACATTTTGATGTTGATTTTGAAGAGCTTCACCAACTGTTCCATGTTGGGTTCTTTAATTGGATTGGACAGGGAATAGTCCAACCGAGGCCTGAAAGGCCTCCCTTCCAAGCCCCTCAAGCCCTGGTATACCTATGCATCCTCATGTCTCTTTACAGCCTGAAGTACCAGAAAACGATGGGTGGCATGAGATTGTTCACCCGACAGTCTCCCAACACCGTGACTGGCCAAAATTAATCTTGCCTTCTCCCCCACCTTTAAACCTTATTGCCTAAGCTCCCCTAACCACTCACGAGTGCAATCCTCCCATGCCAACAAGATATTGAAGACTAAAACCCACCATGCATCTGATAAAGGAAAAGCTACCGCTGGCCCCTCCTCACCCTCCGATGACTCTGACAAATCTGTGTTTTCACGGATGCATCTGAGGGATGATTGTTCCCATGTTATTAGTGAGATAAATCCTAAAGGCTCTTCCCAACTCAAGGCAATTTCAGGGAAATCAGGAGGTGATAGTAGCTACCAAGGAAGAGTTTCTTCACAGACTGGAAAATATGGGTTTTAATTTTTATGAGATTTATTGTTTTGATGACAGTGGACTCCATGGATTTTGGACAACATGTTTTATTTTGGAAAGTAGGTCTTATTTTGGATATATGAGTATTAGTCTGAACTATTTTCAAGTTTTACGAGATAAAATTGTCAAAGGAAAATATGTTTTGAAGGGAGACACAAGGGGTGTGTTTGCTTAAGAAATGGATTATGTTATGATGTAATGATTGTTGTAACTAGGGTAGTCACAAGGGGGTCCCACATATTAGTTATTATTTAATTATGAACCTATTATGATTATTACTTTTCCCCCCTTCCTTAACTAAAGTTAGTTAAGGCCTTATGTTAGCTTAACTAATAAGTTATTTCAACTACTCTAACCAATTCTAAATTGTTAAAAACTGAACTAAGGGGAGGAACAAGAGGAGGATAGAAGCACAAAGTATGCTAAGGTTTGATCTTTGAGTTATGTTGAGATAGTTCAGTTTTCATTCATTCATATATTCATGATATCCTAATTCTCTTTTGGTATAGCAGGGTCTTACTGTAGAAAACAACATTCAGGCTGAATCAAATCATTCAGACACTTGTTCTTTAGAGGTGTTGATCTATCTTTGATAGTCTATGTAGACTTGTCTGTTTGTGAATTAACTTTCATGACTAATAAAGGCTATTGTGCAGAGTTGAGTGGGAAGCAATCTGTGGCAAGTTGATCCAGATTTTAGAGTTCAGTTTTGGTTTTCTGTTAGTGGTCCTTTTGTATGTTCCATTGGGGATTTCTAAGTTTGGCTTTGGTCCAAGATTTCTATGTGAAGTTTTGTAAAGACAATATCTCTTTGGTGAATTGGAGTGAAATAATGGATTTCTTTATGTCTCATCTATATTGATTACGATCTTGGTGTCTTTACTTCTGTTCTTACATTTATTTCAACAACTGATATTTTCATAAAAATACATAAAAAGTGAATTTCCAGCAAGCGTTTTGTTTATAGAAGACTATCCTAAGCACTTGTAATTAATACTTGCGAATTAGGATATATATTTTTGTTTTCTATAAACATAGGGTGATATTCCCGTCTACTTTACTTTAGCCAAGTAAGGTATGAAAATGCTTGAGTAATATCAATTCATATCTTGTTCTTAACAGGGTGTTGGTACCATAGAAGGTGGTTTGAGGTACCAAACGAGGATGGAAATCACCATGTTAGGTAAGGTGAGAGTAGAAGTGACTTGATAAGATGACACACTAGGTGGTGGATAAAAGAATGGAATTTGGGTTAGGGATTGGGGGACTGTTTTCCAAATTGGTGGTAAGGAACTTGGAATTTTCTATGGGCCTGGTGGTGACATTGGGGTTGCTGCGATGATTGGGGTGGTGTGTCCTTCAAGGGGAGATTCATCTAGAATTTAGATGCCATTTGAGGTAACAACACATACTTACACAGTCTCAATAGGTGGGGTAATGGGAGGATCTCCTTGATAAGAAACCATGAGGGAGGGGTCTTGGAATATTCCTGTCCCAATGTCAACGACCAATGATATGTCAACACTAGATCATATGAGGGGGAGTACATTATCAATGTTGTTGCAATGATTGGAATTGTAGTGTGTTAACTGGTTAATGGTGATTATCTTCATGTTATGTGGGAAAAACATGGTGCAAAAAATGGATGTTGCAATTTCCTTTATAGCGTACATGTAACTAAGTTCAAAGAGGATGTTGTAGTCTAATGGGGCATATATAACATTGATGCCAATGATCACAATTTTTCCTCCAAGTTCTGCGGGCACGTTTTGGTAGAGACCTTCCAGTTGTGATAGGTGGCCATCATGTGCTTGAAGAGTAATGGATAATGGAACAAGTTCATGGAAATCGAGTTTTTTCCATACAAATGTGGACATGATGCAGATGGATTCCCCTTAGTTGATGATGCATCAATGGATCAGGCGGTTACAAATCTCGACTAGAATTTGGAAAGCCACTAGTGATGGTAAACATGGTTCATTGTTATCTAAGTCAAAGGTGATCATACATGTGTCTGATGGATAAAATTCCCCAAAGGTTGAGAGAAATTATTTCTGTTGGGATGGACAATTTTGGAGGACCTCCAAAATGGACATGGTCATTGACGATTGTGCCAGGTCATCAATGAGGTTGTATGAGTGTGTTTCTCTAGAATGGGGGTTGTTGGAATTCCTATGTAATGGTATGAAAGGAATTTGAGTGGTGGTATCAGTGTTTGGATGGGGAATGGTCAATGGTTTTCCTACTGGTATGGGGGGGGGGAGAATCCATCTTGGGTAGGTTCGAGTTAGGAGGCATGCCATATTGATGGATACATGTTTGAAGTAGGATTTCCTCTTCAATGGTGAGGAGGATTGGTCGATCGATGACGTTCCCAGGTTGAGATGGCCTCGAATTACAATGTTGTCCCATGTTTGGTGGGGGGGTTTTGTATTGTTTGTTGGGTATTAATAACTCCCTAATGAAGAATTAGGTTTTGGACAACTGCAGGTGTATGAGGTTGTGAATAATTTTTGAGTATTTATAGGGTCCTTGAGAGGAATGGGGTTGTTGGGTATTCATTGTCTCTTTCATATGTTTGTACTCAACAATTTGGGGGAAATGATGGGTATAATGACCATACTCACCACATAATGAGAAAAGGAATTTTGTTTGAAGGTTGTTGTTTCTCCCTTGTCTTGGTTGGTCAATTTTATTTCCCCCTTGGGGGTTTTGGTTAGCCTAATTTTGTTCTCCCCCATCGAGGAGGTTTTGTTGTTGGGGGTTTCACCCTTGTCCCTGATTTTTATTCTTTACCTTCCTCCTATTGTTTTTGGATTGATGAGGGGGGTTACCTGTGTTCAATTTTTCAAATGTTTGAACTTGTTGAAGAGGGGAAGGTTGAATAAATTTTACTCTGGCTTGTTGTTGTCCATGTGGTGGGGAAGTGGGTTGGGGAGGTCCAGAGAAGGGTTAGTATGGATTATGTTGGGGAGGTCAATACTGATTATATGAATTGGAGAGAACCTCACTAGTGTTGGGATGATATGATGTGGTCGGCGGTGGGTCAGGATGTGGTATAGGCACAAGGTTGGGTGGGGTAGGTACATGTGCTTCCATAATGGGGGGGAGGTGCCATGAATATTGGTTGAGGTGGTGGAGAAGGATAATATGTGGTTCCTCCATATCGTGGTGGGTATTGAGTGGTCTCAAACGTGGGTATGGGTTGAGAATGTGGGTGTGTATGGGCCATGGACCCAATAAACCCATCGATAGTGTGTGATGTTCTGGGTTTGTCTTGACCAAATGGTAGAGGGTGAGGTGCATCGGGTAACACTATATAAATATACCCTATTGAGAGTAAATCAAGTCAAACTGTTGGGCCTTAGTGATATCCTCATCTTCAATTTGAGGGAAAGTGGTGGCAACATCTTTAGAGAGGAGAGGGACAAGTGATTTGAGGAACCAATCTAGTCATTGTTGTAGGGTGGTATCCGCTTTGCAAATAATTATTCTTCTTCGACATTCATGAATATGGTAGACGATATGGATGGCCAAAGTTTGTTTGAATTCAGACAGAATTTCCAAAATGGTGTCATGGTAAACTGGGATTTGGAAGAAGGATAAAATTTCCTTTTCCAACGACTCAAAGGTTGAGTGGGACCCAGATTTTTCATCCGCATACCATTTGGCGGAGGGACCAATGAGCATTCTTTGAAACAATCGTAGGAGAATGGAATCATCCATAATGTTATTGGAAGAACACCACAAATGAATTGCATTTATGCGCTCGACCTATTTGAATATCGGTTGAGGTCATGCGACCTTTAGATCAAGGTCAAGGTCATGCGTTCAACTAGTCAAGGAGGTAGAGGGAGATAACATGTATGTGCTCGACACCCTCAATCGAAAAAAGGTTGAGTGCATAAATGTCGATAGGGCCCGCACTCAACACTCAACCAACTATTGAGTGTAGAAAGGCCACTGTGTTGTTATCGTTTTCATCTCCTATCACGTCTATAATATCATTTCAGCAGGTTCAATGCCAGGACATAGGGTGAGTCTTGGGTTTTCCTTCAAATTTTGGAATGTCATAGGGCAACTTGGTGGGCATATTCGGCCAAGTGGTGGGTCGTGTAATATGGGATCATTCATCAATTTTGTCAAGTTTGGGATGTTGAGAGATGCCAAATATGGAATGGATGGGGGAGTATCAACCATGGTATGATGTGTTTGAGAATATGTTCCTTGTGAGGATGGTTGGGATTTTGTACCTTGTGAAGAAGGTTGAGCTCTGCCTCCTTGTGGTGGAGGACTAGTGGGTGAGTTTTTCTAGGTATTGGTTCCCAACAAAGTAGATCCAAGAAATTTTGATCCTAGAATCATGGTTCTTATTGGTGTGTGTGATGGTTGTGATGATGTGTCAACCAAATTGGGGACACCTCCCAAAATTGGGGGAAGGTTTATCAAACATCGAAACTGACGGGGATGTTGTGGTTCCCCTATGGTGCTATACTGTATGTGGATGTGTGCAAGTGGTGGTGAGGAAAAATAATAGAACCATTTCTTTGAAAACAATCTCAATAATGTATTTTTAAAATTGTATGTAATCAAATGATGGAAATCATACATAAATGATGCAGGAGAATCTCCCACGTCAAGCGAGCCAGCACGGAAGACAATGGACAGCTGGACAAGCGCCAACACAAATTTTGAAAATCTCTTGGATTGATGTGCCATCTTAAATGAAGTCATTTAAGAAGAGACACACTTGTGTAATGTAATAGGACCTTGAGCCATACGCTCTCGTCCTTAGTAGGTAGGAGGCATTTAAGATAGTTAATGTAGGTAGATAGAATTTAATTCTAAATTAGACTGTTTGAGAGCGCAAGAGGGAAACGGGATATAGACACCCTCATTGTGCATTGTAAAATAATCCTGAAGAAGGAAGAGCAAGAGCAAGCAGAGAACTATGTAAGAACACCCATGTACATAAGAAGGAAGAGAAAGAGTAGGTAGAGAGCTATGTAAGAACACCTATGTATATAAATTTGATTAATAGAAAGCTTTGATTCAAATTCATGGTTTGTGTTGTTCTCTGTGTATTGATGTTATGCTCATGAATGTTTGCTTCCTGTTATACATTTTCTTTGATATGTTGTGCATATGATTTCATGTTCTAAGTTGAAGGCTGGGAGGAAGAGTGGATGAGTTTCAATTGTTTCTCTATCTGAGCAAGAATTCCTGCAAGGAGTGCAGTCGAAGTGTCCGTAAGGAGTGCGTTGACAAAGGGTTCAGATAAGTAGCATTTGTTCTCATCTTCACAGAAGTGCAGTTGGGCACAGGAGCCGTGCAAGGAGTGCGCAGGCGAAGAAAAGTCTCAGGGTTGCGAACCTGAGTAAGGTGTGAGAGACTGCTGCTGCAGGAGTGCGCAGATTCGAAGGTATTCAACACTTGGAAGTGTCTGAGAGTTGCCGCAAGGAGTGCGCGCAAGAATCTTCTCTAAGACTCATAGTCATGAGAAAGCTCAGGAGGGATAAAGTCTTTGAAGCTATTGGGGGTAGAATAAGGAGTTGGTGCATATCAAGTGACTCAAGGCGTCGGAGTTTTGTGTCATAGTTGATTAAGTCCAGGAAGGATTCCTTGGCTCACTTCGTGAAAGTATCAAGGAGGGAAAAGACAGATGGTCAGGATCTTGTGGAGAGGATTTGCGAAATCCCGCCAGTCGTCTGATCTGGTAAAGAAGTGGGGAGGTTACGACTGCATTCAGAGTTCAAGTTCCAGGGATCATGAGTCTTCGTATCATCACCCAGTTACCTGTCAACCATCCGATTGACAAGAGTTTCACAGGATTTAAAGCCTCGTGAGCAGAGGGAAAATCTCAACAAGTTCAAAGCCGTCCATCTGTTGGGACAGGTGGCAGAGATCAAGAGTCATCGGTATATCGGGGATTTGGTCATCGGGGCTCATATAAGTGAGTGGTCAGACTTTGCGTTTGGCGAAGTCCGAGGTCCAATCTGCACCGTCCATCATTTGGGACGTGTTTCGGAAGATCTGACTAAGTCAGGGTTCGGCGTATTGGAGGTCCTGAGGACAAGATACTCTTGCAATTTCGAATCACGAAGTTCGAAATCCCGATGAGGAGGTAAGTTACGTGCAGGGCCCAACTGACATCATCTCATGGTAACAGGGGAATCATGAATTTCCAAGGTGAATATCCCGAAGCATACGAGAGTCATCCATCCTTGAGGATGCGTGGCAATAATCTCAACCTTCGGAGAAAGTCCCGAAAGAAGAGTCATATCGGGAAATCGACATTCGCGAGATCGGGGAAATCGAAGGGTCGAAACATATGCATTAGGATTCGCGATCTTGCGAACTCTGAAATGTCGATGGAGTGAATGGACCGTTGAAATTCAACTCGCGAGCGCATCGAAGTTTCTGCGTATCAGGACTCGGGAGTCGGAGAAACGAGTTGCTCGACACCACGAGTGTCGGACTCGTGATAAGAAAAAGTTCCGACAGGGTAAAGGAAAAGGTCAGCATTGACTTGAATCGGGATTTGGGGTTTTGAGAGTGCTACGCTCGACCACTGACCTTGTGAAGTCGCGAAGTCTGATCCCCTGATAAGTAAAGAGAGGGGATCACGTGAAGAGTTCTGTGGGTGCAAACTTCCCAATAGGGAAATAGAAGGACATTTGAGTTCTTCGAGCCGTGGTAAAGGTAGGATCCTGTGAGCGGACATGCTTGTGAGCGCGCCTGCACCAATAATCAAGTAACAATGTAAGATTGTTGAGGATATCATCCATGTGGGGGAAACATAAAATTCATGTGTCCTAATAGGCCTATAATCCTTCCTCTCAAATAAAAAAAGGCCTTTAAAAAATCACCTAACAATGGGTCCATAACCCATTTGAGGATATGCTAGTGAAGGGTTGAACAATTAGTTATAATGAGGGGTGAATGGGGCATATCCTAGGAGTACTGGTGATATTTCCCAATAGTCGTTAAAAAATTGATTGAGGTGCGATTGTATCCCATAACCACCACCTTGGATATATAAAACCTAGAATTGGCCACCAAGTCACCTCAATAAAGCATGAAATTTGTATTTTTAGCCTCCTAAATCAGTCATAGGTTGGATACTTTCCAAGGGTTGGGTGACCCAAGGAGGCATGCATAAAACAACTAGACCTTAGTCGTCGACCCTTCATGGGTGTCTCCTTGCCTTATGGTGTAGGAATGCTTGATTAGGAGTATTTTGGTACCCTATTTCACAAATTTCTAAGTTTAAATGAGGAAAAGATAATGGGGATTTATTTGGATACCTATCCCCAAAATCATAACTTAGAATACAATTTTATTTTGGTGTTCCTCCTATGGAGGTTAGAAAATGTGTTTTTTATGATTGATTTTATGATGTGAAAGTAGGCTGTGAAGTTGGGGTTCATGGAACAACTTCGTTGTTTAAAAGTGTTGTGACTAAAATATTAGTACTAAACAAATGAATCCCTTCTAATCCTCCCATATCACTTATGGTCACAGGGAGGAGAGAACACTATGGTTTTGTTGGTTTATTATCTCTCATCCACTTCTTGGTCTGACCCACGTTCATATCTTATCAGGGTTCCAAAAAAACCCTCTAAAACTATCGGCCCTCCTGGTAAACTAGAAGGCAACACGACGCACCGAGTGCACTGCACAGTCTCACCCGATATATATTTATGGGTGACTGCGATGCACAAGTGCTTGCAACATAGGAATGAGTGGGGATATGGGATGGTATTTTAGCTTCTTCATGCATTAATATAGTTATTCATTCAAGTATTTCTAGGATTCATTCATCTTTAGGCCCATGCATGCATTCTAATATACCTAGCTTAACCATTCATTCATAAGGTAACCATTAATAGAAAGTAAAAATGCAAGAAACATCATAGATAAAACATGTTTTACTATGGTTCACCTGCTCCTGGGATACATCCACAAATATTTGGCTTCTCTTATCTTTTATTTAGGTTATTGAAAAATATGGCACTACGCGCATTACATATTCCATCATACAATCATGAAAATGTTAAGAACCTCTTTGAGGTGGGCTAGATCACACCAGGCTCCTCAGCCTGTGACCTAACCCTCAATATCTAGCTTACTCAAATCTTCTACAACTCAACAAATTTTACAAAAATCAACCATTATTAACTTATAACTCCTTAATTACTCCCGAACTCAACTACAATCATCGAACCCACAAAAACTAGAACCCCAACCTAGACCTCATAGGTTATTATTTATACTATTTTACAGTCTTATAATCGTTACAATATTTGTCGAAAACACTAACCTTAACATGGTTAGGCTTTCCTGTCTCCTCACACATAGATTTCCCTTCTTGCATGTTGTGTTTCCTCGAGCTTGTTGTTTTTCCTACCAGCTGTTCTTCTCCAAAATTAGGAATTTCCTTCCAAAAATATGTCTTTCCTCAAAATAGGCCTATGCCTAATAGGCCCCCAACACTGACATGTGGATCGTCCTGAGCCACTCAGGTTGTGCATGATCCCTGAACAACCTCTTCCAAGCTGTGAAATTTTCCTTCTAGATCTACCCTGCACAACTTTCTTTGTGAGCTTTTCTACCCTATGCGCTATGATGTTCTCCTTGAGATATTTTGTGCTCTCAACATATTCCTACACTGTTCTCGTTTTTTCCTTATCCAGTTTTGAAATAATTTGCGTTGCTTTCTCTTGGAGAGGTTCTAACTGGGATAGCCTTGCCTTCTTGTTATTCTATGCAGTCTTCAGTTTTCCCTGCAAGGTCTTCATATCCTGTGCACCCTTTACTCTCTCTGTGATGCTCATGGAATATTTCCTCTACTTTAGCTCCTAGATTGCAATGTTTATTCCATCCTCTTGTTGATATAGTTTTTGGATCCTATTGTCTTCTTCCAATGTTGTGCATAGTTGCATGGTCTTGTTGAACAATTGTGTGACCCTTTCAGCTTCTTTCTACATCACTTCCACTTGTAGGGATGCTTGTTGTTCCCTTTTAGCCATAAATTCCATATGAGTAGTTGGATTTATTTTTTCTTTGATCTCCTCGATCTCCTTCTTGTAGTTCTTGATCATTTTCACGATGATTTGGATCTATTCTTACACATTGATCATGGATTCTTGTGCGTTATCTGGAATCCTTGTAAAGACTTCCTTCAAGTTCTGTTCCAAATTATCTGCACGATGTTTCTCACCTTTTTCTCGAGCCTTACTTGCTCGACCACCAGTTACAATGAATCCTTTCCATTCTTAGTTTCCTTCAATTCCACCGCATCTGTCCTTGCGTGTGATTACACTTCTTGCACGCCACTGATTTGAAGTTTGTACAATGCCTTGGTTGGTATCTTTTCTAGTACCAACTGTACCTGTGCTAGATCCTTAAGTGGTGTCTGGGATATGGCCTTGTCCATATGCAACATCTATGATGTTACTTGGAATCTTGGAATCACCTGTGCTATGGTTTGGATGGTGTCTTGTTCGCTCAACGTGGTCCTTTCCTCTACTTCTGTTGCTGAGGGGATTGGTTTTGTTCCCCTTTCATTCCTTTGTGTTGCTTGTATTTATTCTAGGACCTGCCTGATGTCAGCCAACTCATTATGTATCCTTCCTCTTTGGTGCTCGACCTCTTCACACTCCTTGGCTATACTATCCTATACTCTCTCTGGGAAAAGATCAACATCATCCTTAGTGATTGTGTACCTTGGTATTTTCTTATGATCCTTGGACTTCTTGCGTGACTCCCCTGTATGTATAATTGGATGCTTGGGTATCCTTATTTCTTGTGGAGTGGTTTTCGATGGGGTTTCTTATGTCATTGGGTGCCCCCTTCCTTGTTCTTCCTGTGCCGGGGTAGTTTCCTTCTTCCCTGACTCTGCATCCTTATTTGGAGTACTTCCCTTATTCTGTTGCATTGGCTCCTGACTAGGATTCCCCTGCTGTGTCAGCTTTTTGGGTGCAGTTTTATCTCCTATAGGTGTCTTGGAAAACCCTTCTTCTACTTCCTTACCCTTTTGCATCTCCTTGGTTATGACTGGGATCTTCCAGTCATCTTTCCAGTCTCACATTTCCATTTCAACTTCCTTTTTCTTGATGTAGAAACTAAGTTGCAACCATTATTTTTCTGGATCCCTGGGTGCTTGGATCCACATATTGTGTCATGTAGCCCTGAAGTTGGCTATACCTTGACACTATGAGACCACTTCCAGAGTGATCTTGCAGGTGTTGGCTATGCTTTCCTAGATGTCGCTAAGGTACCATACAAAGGTAACCATGTTTCCACTTCTTCTCTTTGGATCCAACGTGCTCCCCATGGATGTGTACTACGCTGCGCAGTAGTAGCCTACTCTATCACAGAAATAAGAGTAGGGAGTCTCTTTCCACCCGATTAGTGCTATCATAATTAGAATCCAGGAATAGTGAAACTCTAGTCCCAAGTCTTGTGCATCCTTGCAGTGATCGAGAAACAAGTTCAAAAGATATGGGGCTCAACAGAGCATGGTGTTGTGTGTGCATTGAGCTATAGCTGCAACAACCCCTGCAGGGACCTCATCCTTGTGGCACTTGCGTAAAAATTTGCATTCCATAAGTTTTATGGCCATCCTGGTGGTTGTGTCGCTGATTCTTTTGGTGATAATACCACATGATCCTCTCTCTGTCTTGTATGCCTTCTTCATCTCTTTGGCGAGAGCCTTTTCTCTTCTCTTGTCATCTAGGTACTACGCGAGACTCTCACCTATTGATGGTAGGCCTGTGATGAATGAAATTAGTTCAATGTTGATGGAGACCGGTTCTTTCATCCATAAAAATCCTCCATGGAGGACTTCCATCAACTGTTTGATGCAGTTATTCACTTCTTTCCCCTTGTCGAAGTGGGAAATATCTACAAGGTTCAGGATCCCTATGTTTTTCAGGCCTGTTGCCCATTGTTTTGGCTGCATCATGCGGTCTCCAAATGGACCTGTGTCTATGATATCCATGTATACTTGTTGTGAAAATTATGGGAATTTGCTGGTGTCAGACACATCATGGTATGAGTATATTACCCTTCTCATGCACCCCAGTAGTTTTGGCATGGAATGGAACCCCTTTGGAATTCATGGTATCACAATTGATGGGCCGAGTTGCTTGTGCAGTGATCATATGATCGATTGTTTTCCCTTTCTTCTTACCAGAATGGTAGAGGTCCCAACCTCTATCTCTCTCTCTTCCCCACCTGACTTTGGCTTCCCTATAATATCATCAAATTTTCCTTCCTCCTACTGTGCGGACCCTTCTCCAGGTTATGGCCTCGCTGCGTTGAGCTCTGTCCACTCACTGTCGCCCCCATTTGTTCTGTGGGCTTATTCGGCCCTCGCCAATTGCTTTGGATTTCCTGTGGTGACTAGTTCATTCCTCTGTACACTGTCATGTGAGTAAATATCCATCTCGTCCATTGTCGGGGATTGTTGTTCTTCTTCTACCAGTGTGGCAGTCACTGCTTCAATTTGTGGTGAGGGAATTGCGTTGACATCGACAATTCCCTCTCTCTGTGCTATTTCCTTCTCTACCCCTAGGATTTCTTTTGGTGACCTGAGACTGCTTCTGGTTTTGAATGTTGTTTGGCTTGGTGCACCAACCTTTGTAGGTGCCATCGTGGGAATTTGTTTTTTTCTTGATTGAGCTTCGACTTATTTAAATCTCTTTACTCTCCTTGTTCCCCTCTCGTCTTTAACTTCATGGGTTTGGGAATTTGAAATTTCACAATAAGTCTTGTTTGGTCCGCGTTTCTCCTTTATATAGAGGGTTTCATTGTTTCCATGAATCATATCGGAGAAGATTCTCTAGCCATGATTAATGTGTTGAATCTTGTTGAATACACTTCATTCAATTCCATAAATTCCCCAATTCACGACTTTTTCCCTAACAATCATTTTTCGCTTTTTCAATTGTTGGTCCCTTTTCTGGTGCACTGTACTTTTCCTTAGTGCATAATTACTTTTCCTTAGTGCATAGTTTTTTTCTTTTAGTCAACCATATGATGCCCACGATCATTTTTCCTTTTTGTCACGCTTATTCTACTATTTTTTAGCACAATGTTTCCCAGTATTTTTGTGTTTTATTTCTTTTCTATTTTTGTATTCCTTTTTCCCTCTTTTTCTCCTTTTTATTTATTTTTCTCATTTTTCTATCCTAATCTCTGCTATAGTACACTATATACATGAATTTTCTCACTGTGTTGCAACTTTTAAGGGTTAGGAGGTCGATTGTGCCTGTACATCTTCAGTCGACTATCGTTGATCATTCCTTTGAGTTATGTTCCTCCCAAGTCCTTTAGTTACATAGATCCCCCATCTGCGACAATATTTACTTCATATGGCCCTAGCCAATGCATTCTAAATTTACGAGGATGTTGAAAATTTTTATTGTCATAGAGTAGGACCAGGTCTCCCTCCTTAAAACTCTTCTTCTTAATGTGTCTATCACGCCAAGATTTGTCTCTTGCTTTCTGCACTTCCTGGTGAAATCCTGCCATAATCTTGTCCTCTTCCATATCCATTAGTTTATTTAACCTCTCCTTATTGCGCTTCTTTCTGTCATGTTGGTAATTGCTACTACACATAGACTAGGTACCATAAATTCTAATGATACAACCGCTTCCTTCCCATACACCAATATGAATGGTGTTTGTCCTGTCAAATTATTACATGTGGTCCTATATGCCCATGGTAATACTGGTATTTTTAAGTCCCAATCATCTATGTTGACATTGCAGATATTTGTTAGAGAATTCTCCAAGATCTTATTAAAGGATTCTACCATTCCATTTGCCTGAGGATGGTATGGTGTAATATTTTGGTGATAGACTTAAAAATCCTTAGTCATAGCCCTGATGGTACTATTGATAAAGTGAGTGCCTTGGTCACTCATCAAAATCCTTGGACATCCAAATCTAGTGATCACTTGCTCAAACAAGAAGTGTCATGTTGTCTCCAAGTTGCAGAATTGTACTAGTGTTGCTTCTGCCCATGTTGTTAAGTATTCAATCATAGTAATGATATATCTAGATCCTTACCTTTTTTCTAGTGGATGGATTGGTCCCAAAAATTCTATTTCCCATTTTTCAAATACCTGTAAAGTTACTTGTGGTATTAGGGGCATCTCATCCCTTTTGTTGGGTTTTCCAAACCTCTGACATACATCACATTTCTAGATATATTCCTTGGCATCTCTATGGATTTTCAACCACTATAATCCTGCACACAATACCTTCTGTGTGGTAGCTTTTCCTGCATAGTGTTCTCCAACTATTCCTTCATGAGATTTCGCCAAAATTTTGAGCCTTTCATGTTCTAATACACATCTTCTCAAAATACCATCTGTGCCCATATTATATAATTGTCCAACAATAAGTTGATAGTCTGCAACTCTGAATACCATATTTTTCTTCTACGTAGTGCTAAAATCTTGTGGTGTAACCCCTGTACTTAATTATTCAATAATATCAATGAAATATTCATCAACTATCTGTACTGAAAACAACTGCACATCAAGGAATTTATCCTCCAAATTGGTAGGTTCTTATCCATTAGTTACTCTTGACAGGTGATCAGGTCCTACATTCATCTTTCCTAGTTTGACTATCACTTCAAAATCAAATTCTTGGAATAACAACATCCATCTACAGATTCTCACCCCCAACACTCGATTGTTGACTAGCTATTTCAGGGCAGAATGGGCTATGAACATTTTAAAGTGTTTCCCCAGTAAGTAGTGCCTGAACTTCTGAAGTGCATATACCATGGCTAAGCCTTCTCTTTCTATAGTATTGTAATTCTTCTCTGATTCTGACAATTTTATGCTTGCAAAGGCTATAGGGTGGTCTAATTCCCATGCTCATGGATATGCCAGAACATAGATGATTTTAGGGGACAAAATTCGCTCATGGGATAATTTTCCATGGGTTTTGCCAAAAAAAGATTCGCTATTCTAAAAACGATTCGCCCAAATTCTATAAGATAAAATTATTTTACCTTAAAAATCGCCAAAATTTTATACAAACTATATAAAATCCTTATAAATTTGAATATTTTTATAAAAATATCACCAAACATTTATAGTTGGCATATGAAGGATCAATAAGATTCGCCAAGGTTTCTACATTTTAAAATAAATTTCCATCCTTAAAATCTTCCTTGTGCCAGAATTCCTCCAAGTGCGATGGATGATGCATCTACATGCACATGAAATGTATTTTCCTAATCTGGGAATACTAGGATAGGTGTTGTGACCATATTTTCTTTTAAGGTGTCCAATCCTTTGTGACAGTTCTCATTCCACTAAAATCTAATATCCTTATTTAACATTTTTTCCATTGGTGCAGTAATATGTGCATACCCCTTTATAAATTTCCTGTAATAGCCTATACGTCCTAGTGTTTCTCTCAATTGGCACACTAACTTTGGTGGTGGTAAGTTGAAAATGACTACAATCTTTGCAGGATCCACTAGTAAACCTTGTTTACACATTATATGTCCCAACAATATTCCAAAATGTATCCCAAAAATGCATTTCTTAATACTCAATGATATTTGACATTGCTTGCATTTTTGCAACATTAGTCTTAACACTTGTACATGATCTTTTAGTAGACTATATACAGTCAAGTAATCTATGTATACTTCTAGAAACTGATGTATGAATTCCTTAAAAGCATCTATGACTACTCTTGAAAAAATGTGATGCAGAGCCCCTACCTCGACAGGGTTTGTTGACCTCCCAGTCTATGGATATTCAACTCCTCTAAGATGAAATGGCTCCTTGGTCCACACTGGAACCTTCATGAAAACAAATCCACAGGTCCTTCTTACGAAATTACACCTACTTGAATAAGCACTAGGAGTGAGTTTCCTCTCCATGTGACCACCAACGGTGACCATGAGCCTAAACAAAGGCACTTCGCGTTTTGCGATTTCGGGACTTCCGTTTCAAGTCACCTCGACTCCTCCTATTCCCAAAACCTTAAAATAGGGCTAGTGGTCCCTACTTCCTCCCTTATTCTTCTACCATATGACCTCCAATCAAACCCTGGGGTCCACCTTCGAGCGTGTCGGGATTTTGCATATCGAGAATTCACGATGTATCTTTGCTCCCTCTTCCCGATATCCAAACTAATGACTTACTCACCTCAAATCAATGATCCCAATTCCTCCATGATCCAATGGTCCAGATCGCTTCCTCCACACTCTTCTAACTCCTGAAATGATGATATTTTAAAGTGACAAATCAACAAATCTCGCCCCTTCAGATATGATGGTTGTTATCCATCTTGATATTGTGAGTGTTGAAAAGACACTCGACCTTATCCTTCCCATAGATCTACTAGATTTGACGGTCCAAGAAAAATCGACGCTTCTCCCTTCGATAATTCCCACTTTCTGTTCAGGTTCTCGGAGACTCCTTGTCAAATGACTTGGTGTCGACTCTTTTGAGCTTGATTCCATGAGGTGACTTCAAACCTCATATTTCCTCTAAAATTCTCCAAGTCTCTATCCTTTCTAATCTTGATTCTTGCTGCAAACTCAAGGATTCTAAGGAATCTTAAGCACACTCCTTGTAGCTTCCGCAATAACCTCTGGTTATTTGACAACACCAACTCTGTTCACTCCTTGCGATAGAATTCTTCAACCACTCACTTGGGTTGGAAAAGTCTAGGAATCTCTTAAGCCTACGCACACCTTGCATGACTCGGTGCTCTACCTGCACTTCTACTATTATAAGTTAACGTTATCTCTCCTGAGTTTTCTGAGATAAAACTCAAAATCTTTTCGATGCACTCCTTGCGGACTTTCACTGCACTCCTTGCAGGAATTCTCAGGAAGAGAAAAAATTGAAACTCATCCTCTTATCACGGACTTCATACATTCAACATGAAATCACACATATATGGCATTGAAACAAATGCATAATAGAGAATATGAGCAAGCTGTAAACATACCATTCAATAGATACACACAACATTCATATCACGCCATGAAATTAGATCAAAGCATTATTATATTAATTCAAGTGCTTATGTACATGGTTCAATAAAAATATCTACCTGCTCATACAACTTCTACAATCTCTGTTCTCCTCTTCTCTCCTTGATATCTTTTTATACAACTTAATTACAATGAGAATAATAATACAATACATATGAGGGAGTCCTCTTAAGTTTTCCCTCCTACAACCTTAAGCTATCTTATCCAAATTAAAGACTACAACTACTTTACATTTATTAAAATAAATGTCCACAACCGACAGATGAGAGAAAATGCTCAAGATCTGTGTTACAATCCCCAAAACATTAAAAGAAAATATATCTTTGCATATATTACATTAATGTGCCATCCTTTGAAATTCAAAATCCTTTAAAATGCATGCTGGTGTATATTTAGCTGTCCTCCACTTGCACTTTTTTTGTTGGCGATGCTCCTACATCATACTCCTCTGGCTGAAAAATTCATGGACTCATGTCCATGAGCTCCTGCACCTTCTGTCCATGTTTATGGATATCTTCTTTTCTTTCCCAACTGGCATCTTCAATCGGGTGTCCTTTCCACTTTACCAAATATTCAAGATATGTTTTCCTTCGGGTCTTCTTGCTAACTCTTTTGTCAATGATCTTTTGCAATCTACGCCTTTTCAGCTACAGGCATCTGTTTGATCCACTGAATTTCCTTCTAATTATCTGCCCCATTTGTTTCATCTTATCTGTAAGGATACATATCTTCTATGTTGAATATGGGTGATATGCCCACATCATCTGGCAATTCTATCTCATAAGAATTTGCCTCAAACTTCCTCATAATTTTACATGGCCCTATTTTCTTCATTTTCAGCTTATTGTATGTTCCCCTTGGGAATATTTCTTTCATGAGATGTGATAAGACTAAATATCCCACTTCAAATTGAATCTCTCTTATGTGTTGATCTTCTATGTGCTTGTATTCTTGGTTGGAACTCTGCAACCACTCTTTAATCTTGTTATGGAGCTCCTGCATCTCTGCTGCAAAATCTTCTGCTCCAACACTCCTAAACTCATTCTTCTCTAAGTATCTCAACTCATATAATCCCCTTGGTTGCATTCCATACATTATTTGGAATGGGTTATGTCCTGTGTTCATGTTAGGTGATTCATTATATGCAAATTCTTCTTGCGGCAAAATTTGATCCCACTGACTATGGTGTTCAGTTACCAAACTCCTCAATAAGTCCCCCAAACTTCGGTTTACTACCTCAATCTGTCCATTCGTATGAGGGTGATATGTTGAGCTAAAATATAGATTCGTCCCCAACTTCTTCCATAGTGTCCTCCAGAAATGACCAACAAATTTGGTATTTCTGTCCAAAACAATACTCTTGGGTAAACCATGAAGTTGAACAACTTCTTTAGAAAACACATTTTCAATGTGTGTTGCATCACTAGTTTTCTGACATGGAATGAAATGTGCCATTTTGGAAAATCTATCGAATACCATGAATATGGAATCATAACCTCTCTGTGTCCTTGGCAGTCCTAACACAAAATCCATGCTTATCGCGTCCCACAACCTCTCTGGTATTGGCAATGGTTGATACAACCCTATATTTTATCTTTTTCCCTTTGCGTGTTGGCAGATTATACATATGTTGATAAATTTTATGACATCTGTCCTCATTCCTGGCCAATAATACAAACTGTTCAGTTGCACAATTTTTTTATCATGGTCGAAATGTCCAGCCAATCCCCCACTATGTTTTTCCTTCAAAAGGTTTTCTCTCATAGAACTCTTCAGGATACACAACTGATTTCCTTTGAATATCAGTCCATCCTGAATTAAATACTCAATCCATTGGATTTTATCTCTCAAAACAAGATTCTCACATTCTTCATAAGCATCCTTGAAATCTGAATCATCTCTGTACATTTCCTTAAGGCTATCAAAACCTAAGGTCTTCACACAAAACTCCTACAGAAACAAACATTTCCTACTCAATGCATCAACAACCTTGTTAGCATTTCTAGAAATGTGCTTTATAACAAAAGTAAATTTCTTCATGAACTCAACCCATTTTTCATGTTTCTGGTTCAATTTCTCCTGTCTAGTTATAAATTGTAAGGCCTGGTTGTCACTATACAAAACAAACTCTTTTGGAACTAGGTAGTGTCTCCATTTCTTCAACACTTGTTTGACTGCATAAAACTCTTTATCACACGTGGAATAATTCCTTTTGGCATCATTCAGCTTCTCATTGAAGTATGAAAATGGTCTATTGTCTTGACTTAAGACTACTCCAATAGCAAATCCACTTGCGTCACATCTCACTTGAAATGTTTTACTGAAATCTGGCAGAACCAAAACTGGCTGTTCAATTATCTTTTATTTCAACAACTTGAAACTTTTCTCTACTTCCTCTGTCCAATGAAAATATTTATGTCTTTTCTTGACTGTGTCCATCATTGGTTCACAAATTCCACTAAAATTTCTAATGAACTTCCTGTAAAAACTGGCTAGTCCATGGAAGATTCTAACTTCAAATATATTCCTTGGTGATGACCATTCTTTGATTTCTTTTACCTTCTCCGGATCCATCTTCAACTCATTCGAAGAGATCACAAAGCCTAAATAAATAATCTTTGTCTTCATGAAAGACAACTTCTTCAAATTTATTGTCAATTTCTCTTGCTGCAACCTCCTCATCACTAGAGTTAAATGGTTCAAATGCTCCTCCTCAGTGTTACTGAAGATCAGTATATCATCAAGGTACACAACTACAAATTTTCCAATGAAATATTTCAAGACTTTGTTCATCAATCTCATGAAAATACTTGGCGCATTCGGAAAACCAAATGGCATGACAAGCCATTCATACAACCCTTCATTTGTCTTGAATGTTGTTTTCCATTCATCACCTTCTCTCATTCTAATCTGATGATATCTGCTTTTCAAATCAGTTTTTGACAAAAAATTTGCCCCACTCAAGAAATCCATCATGTCATCCATCCTGGGTAAAGGAAATCTATACGTGATGGTGATTTTTTTTATATTCCTCGAGTATGTACACATTCTCCATCCACCATCCTTCTTCAGAATTAACACTGTTGGTACAATGCATGGACTCAAGCTTTCTCTAATCAACCCTTTGTCCATCAAATCCTAGACTTATTTCTTATCCTCTTCATTCTCTTGTGGCGTTAATCTGTACGCGGATTTTTTTGGTAAACTCGCTCCTAGTATAAGGTCAATGTGATGGATTATACTTCTGATGGGTGGAAATGAAAAAGGAAAATTGTCCACTACTATATCAATGAAATTCTCCAACAGTTCTTGAATTTCCTTAGGTAGATCACTTATTGAAGTATTGGTCAAGATGACTCTAGGTTTTCTCACCACAAAAAACAGTATTTCTTGATCTTTCTTGACTTCATCAAGAAGTTCCTTCCCACTCATGAGAAGTATAGTATTGCTTGTTTCTACTCTCGCCCTCGTTTCTTCAAATGGAAACAACATATGCTTCCTACCATTATTCTCCAAGGTGTAAGTGTTCTTTCTTCTGTCATGAACAACATTTCTGTCATATTTCCATGACCTCCCCAAAAAATGATGACAGACAACCATGGGAATTATGTCACATAAAATCTCATCTCTATAACCCCCTATCTTAAATTCAACTAAGCACTATTTAGTGACTGTTACCTGATGTCCTTTTTGCAACCACAAAACTTTATATGGGCTTGGATGTGAAACGATCTCTAATTCCATCTTCTCCACCATCTCAGTGGACACTAAGTTATCTGTGCTTCCACTGTCAACTATCACTTGCATACCCTATCCTTGGTTTTGCAAGAAATTCTAAACAAACTAATTCTCTAGACTGGATTCTCCATCTCTTTCTCTCGCTTCAAGAGAATTTTCCTCATCATTAAGGATCTTCTGCCTTCTGCATCTTCTGCCTCAACATTTCTCCTTTGTGCTTCTGAAATGTGATCTTCGCCTCCTTCATCTCTTTTTCTATCGGGACATTCCCAATACTTGTGTCCTATATTCCCACAGACAAAACACTTTCTTCACCTCCTCGGCCTCTTCCTCTTCCTCTTGCTCGAGGAAAAGTGTTCCTGTCAGCATATTATCTTCCTTGTGAACTTCCTCCCCTTTCTGGGTGGTTATGTGGTTTCTTCTCTTCATCCTTGGGCTTTTGTACTCTATCCTAGGCAATTACTTTGTCTCTTCTCTGACTTCTACCTCTTCCCCTTTGACCTTGCTTTCAGGCCAATTTCTCTTCTTCCTTCAGAGCAACCTGATAAGCATCTTCCAAATTTTTTATTGTCACCATGCTCATTTCGTCCTGAATATGATATCTTAGTCCATTCATATATATGGTGACCTTTTCATCATCACTCTCATGATGACCAACTTTGATGTTTAACCTGTAAAACTCCCCAGTTTATCAGTCACTGTCATCCCTTTCTGTCTCAAATTCTACATTCTTCGAAATAGATTGATTTGGTAATCTCTGGGTATGAACTTGGATTTAATATTCTCTACCATTCTATCCCAACTTTTGATTCTTTGTTTTCCTTTGCAACGCCTATCATCCTGCAGTTCATCCCACCAAAGTGTTGCATGTCCTTTCAGTCTAGTGAAAACGTTCTTAAAGTTCTTGTCTTCTTCGATATCCTCATAGTAAAATTATTTATCTATATCTCTAAACCAATCTAGTATCTCCTCAACGTCCAAGTTTCCTTCATACATCGGGATGTCCAACTTTGATCTGACACCTATCCTTGCAAAAACCTTAAATATACATTCTTCTGCAACATCTTCGGCTACATATTCTTCTGCTCCTTCTTCGTTCTCATTTTTAGCTTCACTGATATCTCCAGTATCAGGTGTTGTCCTCTGTGCTATCTCCATAGCATCCAATTGAGCACAAAGTTCTCTCATTTCCCTTTCCATGGCTGGATCGGTTAAAGTTATTTCTGGACGTATTCTTGGAAGCATTGTTTCAATCTGTCCATGCAGAATTCAAATCACAACTTGCCTTTTGTCTTACCTCTAAAGAAAAAATAGTTATTAGCTCTGATACCACTTGACGCAGAGCCCCTACCTCGACAGGGTCCGCTGACCTCCCAGTCTATGGATATTCAACTCCTCTGAGATGAAATGGCTCCTTGGTCCACACTATAACCTTCACGAAAAAAAATCCACAGGTCCTTACGAAACTACACCTGCGCGAATAATCACTAGGAGTGAGTTTCCTCTCCATGTGACCACCGATGGTGACCATGATCCTAAACAAAGGCACTTCACGTTTCATGATTTTGGCAATTTCGTTTCAAGTCACCTCGACTCCTCCTATTCCCAAAACCCCGAAATAGGGCTAGCGATCCCTATCTCATCCCTTATTCTTCTATCATATGACCTCCAGTCAAACCCTGGGGTCCACCTCTGAGTGCGTCAGGATCTCGCGTATCGGGAATTTGCGATGTAGTTTTTCTCCCTCTTCTAGATATCCGAACTCATGACTTCCTCACCTCATATCAACAGTCTCAATTCCTCCACGATCGAATGATCCATATCACGTCGGGATTTCATGATTCGTGACTTCTGAGTTACAACTTCCTCCACACTCTTCCGACTCCGAAAATGACGATATTTCAGAGCGCCAAATCAAAATCTCTCTCCCCTTCATATCTGACGGATGCTATCCCTCTTGAGCTTGCAATTGTTGAAAATACACTCAGCCTTATCCTTCCCGCATATCTACTGGATTTGATGGTCCACGGAAAATCAATGCTTCTCCCTCCAAGAATTTCCATCGTCCATTCAGGTTCTCGAAGACTCCTCGTAAAATGACTTGGTGTCAACCCTTCTAAGATTTATTCCACGAGTTGACTTCAAACCTCGTATTTCCTTTGAAATTCTACAATTATCTATCCTTCCTGATCTTGATTCTCACTGCAAGCTCAAGGATTCTAAGGAATCTTGTGCGCACTCCTTGCGGCTTCCACAATAACCTCTAGTTATTCAACAACACCAACTCTGCGCACTCCTTGTGACATAATTCTTCAACCACTCACTTGGGTTGGATAAGTCTAGGAATATATTAAGCCCATGCACACCTTGCATGACCCGGTGCTCTACCTGCACTTCTACTAGTATAATTTAACGTTATCTCTCCTGAGCTTTCTGAGATAAAACTTAGAATCTTGTCGAAGAACTCCTTGCGAACTTTCACTGCACTCCTTCTAGGAATTCTCAGGAAGAGAAACAATTGAAACTCATACTCTTCTCATGAACTTCATACAGTCAACATGAAATCACACATATATGGAATTGAAACAAATGCATAGCAAATAATATGAGCAATCTGTAAACATACCATTCAATAAATACACACAAAATTCATATCACACCATGAAATTAGATCAAAGCATTCTTATATTAATTCAAGTGCTTCTGTACATGGTTCAATAGCAATAGCTACCTGCTCATACAAATTCTACAATATTTGTTCTCCTCTTCTCTCCTTGCTCTCTTTTTCAACAACTTAATTACAATGAGAATAATAATACAATACATACGAGGGCATCCTCTTAAGTTTTCCCTCCTACAACCTTAAGCTATCTTATCGAAATTAAACACTACAACTACTTTACATTTATTACAATAAATGTCCACAACCGACAGATGAGAGAAAATGCTCAAGATCTACGTTACAATATCCAAAACATTAAAAGAAAATATATCTTTTCAGATATTACATTAATGTACCATCTTTTGAAATTCAAAATCCTTCAAAATGCACGCTGGTGTATATCCAACTATCCTCCACTCATGCTTTCTTTGTTGGTGATGCTCCTACATCAATATTGCTGGTGCATTCTTCATCCCAAAAGGCATGATTGTATATTGGTAGGATCCCCATTATGTATCAAAAGTATTCTTATACCTGTCCTCTGGAGATATTTTGATCGGATGGTAACCTGAGAATCCATGTGTAAATGAATATGCTTCATGGCCTCCCACGTTCTCTAATAATTCATCTGTAAGCAAGAATCATTCAATTTTCTCAGATCTACGCAGATACTTATCCACCCTTGTTTATTTTCTTGGATCACCATAGGAATTATCCATTCAGATTCCTCTATTGGTTCTATGATACCAAATCCCAACATTCGGTCAATTTCTGCTTTCACTTTATTCTTATACACATGATTCAGTTTGTAAGGTCTATGCATGACATATCTTGCCTCAGGTTTGAGAGGTATCTTCATCTCTCCTATCTCTCCTTATATTCCTTTCATCTTTGTAAAGTGGTTGGGAACATGTCATTGTATTCACATAGTAACTATGTTATTCTTTCTACTATTTGTTCATCCCAATAGTCTCCAATACTTGCCATTTTGGGATTATCAGTTGTTCCAATGTTGACTTTCTTAACTTTGATTGGTGCAGAAAATACTTTTGACCCCAGAGATGGACCTTCCATCTCTCTTTATCCTTCAATTTCTATAATATGAATTTTCTGCAGATCATCCTCATCTGGTTCTTCCTCTTCAACATGATAGCATGAAAGTAGTTATTTAACTATCTGTCTATTCTGTTGTTGATACTTTGTCATGATTTCAACCTCTTGTTCATCAACAAATATCACACCTCTTATCTGCTTTAGTTTTGAATCAATGTTGCGGTTCTCATGTTCAAATGAGAAGGTTACTACAAAGTTCTATTGTAAGGATGTCCATTCTGTAGTGCCTTTGAGCATCTCATGGTCTACATATCAGTCTCTGGGATTCCTTCCAATGTATGGATAAAGTGATGAGGGCATTATTTTGGTGGTTTCATCCTCCATTGTGTTATTAAATTATCCAAGTGTTCTTCTAGTGTTCCTTTTCCATCATACCTTTTCATTTTATTCCTCAGCTACTTTGTGCCAAATCTAATGTGTAGTAATCGTTTACACTGATACCCGTTCTGAATGGTTTCTTTGTGCACACCCCACCATATTGCAGGTGTATCTTTGAGTGAAATATATATGGCTAAGAGTATCTAATTTTCTAACACTTCCTCTTCATATTTTGTCAGAAATTCATCTAGGTCATTTACCCCATGAAAGTTTGGAGGTTCTCTTATCTTTGTACCAACCCATCTTACTGCGTGGTCTATTCTTGCACACCTTCTTGTAGAAACTTTATGTAATCGATGTTGCCAATTCTCCAAACCTGTATCTGAGTCAGAATCACATGATGTGATGCTTCTCTAGCCAAGTAACCCATATGCAGTTGGTTAACGTAATATTCTTCTCCCACGGTGGTTTGGTACAACTAGTTTATTTATTCCAGATCTAAACAAGTGGGTTCTACAAACCTTTCTCCTTATGAAGGGTCTAATGGTGCAATGAATCTATATTCACCTAATTAAAATTCCATTTTCCTTATCTTTAGGTTGATTATGGTTTGGTTATCAAATGCCCAATCTAGTACAAGAAATGATGGATACAATGTTGTACCATATACTATCTCTATTACTTCAAAATATTCCATAGTTCGTACTACATCCAAATATATTGTCACAGCTTTGATTCTTCCAATTGGTAGCACTCTCTGTTGATTTGCTAATTTCAGTTAGACAGGTGAATAGACTAGTGTGGGTTCTCCCATACACTGCCATGTATTCTTATGTAATCATTTACTTCAGGGCCTAAATCCAATATGATATCACCCATATTGAAATCTCCAATGTTGTCATCTAGCCTGAATTCTTTGTTTGTCCTTCTTGCATGGAGATGATTGACTATTTTCTTCTCTAATTTTTCTTCTGCCTCTGTGTTACATATTTATAGTATATTTTGTAAGATCTTAACAGATGATGGGACATTCAATATCTTAACATAGGATTGCATAAAAGTTCTTATGTTACTTACTTGCTCTAAAGGTTGTTCTTCACTGGTGTGGTTCATTGAGGAAGGAATATTGTACATAGGAGACTTCTGATTTTTCTGCGCGAATGATGTAGATGCAACATTTTTCTTGAGAAAATCTTGTCTTGCCTTGAATGTTTCCTTGTCTTTCCATGCATCAAATTGATTTTGTGCTTCATTATTCTTCTTAACCCATTGGTGTTGTGATGGATATTTTCTTACTGTGTCGTCTCCTGTCTTGGCTCCTCCTCACATGACTATGTTGATGTTTCTTCAATCACCCCTAGATTCTTCAAAAATACACTATTCATTCTAGTTGTTCTAGTTTATTTTTTCTTGGATTTTTCCCAATAGTGTCAGACAATATTCTATATCATGGTCTACTATGTGACAGTACATACATGTCGTTGGTGGAAATGGACACTCCCTTGCACAATGTCCCAAATTTTGGAAGTTTTGGAGCACTACTGGACCTATGCCTCATCCATATCCTCCTCTACCTCATCCTCCACCTATGTATCCATCTCGATCTCCTCATGGTGCATTGTACTGAGGTAACTAATTGTATTGTGTGGGGTTATACTGTGGCTGCACATTGTTGTATTGTAACTTCCCATTATTATACTATTGTTGTGCATTGTTGTATGGATGTGGTACCTGGTTGAAATGAGGTGCAACTTGCCCCGTCATCATTTATTATTGAACCCTATAAGTATATGCATTTCTTTCTCTAATCAGCTCCATTGTCCTACAATATTTATCATTGTGACCCACTGACTTGCAAAAATTGCAGTATGAACTTTTGGGTACTATCTTGTACTTCTACATCATTGGACAATGATATGGATCATGCCCATGTGTTTTACAAATAATGTGCCATGGTCCTCCTGTTGGAAAAGGGGTTTGGTACTCCTGTTTCCATGTACTATGTGAAAGGTGGACATTCATTCTTGTGGTGTCCTTTTGTCTTGCATGTGGTACACCAAACAACTTCTCTTTTCTCTTTTCCCTTATTTTGGTTAAGTGTAAATGTTAGATTCTTCTGATCCTCCTTCATCTGCTCTATTTTTGGATCTCTCTTCTGATACTATTTCTCTTCCAGTTGTAAGGCTTTCTGTAGAGTATCTTCCTAAGTTTGAAACTTCTATTGTATTAATGGGTATTTCAAATGTGGTAACAATGAGTTCACAAATAAGTGCCTATGTTGCATGTCAATCATGTCATATTTAAACTTACCTTTCAATTGTTTAAACCTATGATCAATCTCCCAAATAGACTCACCTGGTTTTGTCTTGATTTCAAGCATATCATTCATATACTCATATTCTAAGCTAGTCTTCTGAAATTCAGTTATCAGTAGTTTTTTCACGTCTGCAATAGTCCTTGTAACTCATGGTGGACTATTTACATCTAGGCTCATGTACCAATCCAATGCATGGTATCTTAGCGTGAAAGATAAATGCACAATTTTTTTATCCTCATCTGTGATATTCTTTGCTTCCTAGATCTTCTCACAGATGAATAAGTGTTTTTCAGGGTCCTCTGATGCCTCTCCCCAAAATTCAGGTAACATGATTGTGGGATCATGTCCTGCCATTTTGAACTGTGTTGAACTACTACCTCTGCGTGGTGTAGATATTTGATTGTTGGTTCCTAAACTATCTCCTCCAGTTGCTACTCCCTGTTTAGATGTGTTTCCTGCTATATTCATTCCACTAAAATTTGGTTTTCTAAATGTTGGTGTTCTTTCTGGTGTGTTAGTCGCACATGGGGTTATAGATTCCACACTGACAATGACTTGGATTGTAGTTTTTCCTTCCGTTCCTTCTCTTGGAACTCATGTTTTCCTTTCATATGTTGTGTGCAATATTTTCTCAATATTATCCACAGCCAGGAGATCCTCTACCTCTTCCTCATTGCTTACCAATCCCTCTCTATCAACTATGCCTCTCTTCTTGTTATTCATCTTATATTGGAAGGGTACTCCACTGCACGTCTTTATAGTTGTTTCCATTATATTATTTATCTCGTATTCCTCCATCATGATTAGGTACATGACCTCATTCTTCTTTCCCTTATCCATTTCTTCCTCCATTTCTCTCAATTCTCCCACCTCTTTCAATGCTTCCCCCCTTCCCCCATGCACCACGGGGAAGTTCTTGATTTGATTCCATGGTCATCACACCATTGTTATATAATAAAATATTGATTGAACTATACAACAATCGATATACCTACCTCTAGGTCCATTTAGAAAATCCTTCTTTATTTAACATTTGTAAATTTTAGGGGTATCTATTGCAAATTTGGTGATAAGCTCTTAACAATATTGTCTAACCAAAAAATATACTGAGGCTTGTAAATTTTTTGTTAACTTGATGTAACTACATGATCTCCATGAAGGATTCCACTTCAACTATCTGATTCAATTTTTAGGGTGGTTTCCTTTAACCTCAACAACCACTCTCCCACCGCAACAAATCTTGAAATCAGAGAAAAATACCTCATGCAAGTCACTAAACACATATTTGTCCATATATTTGCATGGTATTAACTTAGAACACACGTTACATCATTCTGCACAAACTCAATTTCCTTTTTTCTAAACCATATTCGATATGCCTTTGTTGGGTTCCATGGTCTGAACATTCCTTTTATACCTTCATTCTCTACATGCTTCTTCTCTGAGATCCCATCTACTCAATGTTGTGCAGTTCCAGCCGACAACATAACTATTAGTTGGTTTATTATCTCTCATCCACTTCTTGGTATGACCCAGGTTCATATATGATCAGGGTTACAACCAAACCCTCTACCACTCCTGCAACAAATGCGGGAAATCACAGAAAAATACCTCATGCAAGTCACTAAACACATATTTGTCCATATATTTGCATGGTATTAACTTAGGGTTTCTGTTATCCTTCTGCACAAACTCAATTTCCTTTTTTTTCAACCATATTTCGATATCTGCCTTTGTTGGATTACATGGCCTGAACATTCCTTTTTATACCTTCATTCTCTACATGCTTCTTCTACAGATCCTGCCCACTCAATACTATGCCGTTCCAGCTGACAACATAACTATTAGTTGGTTTTATTATCTCTCATCCACTTCTTGGTATGACCCAGGTTCATATATGATCAGGGTTACAACCAAACCCTCTAAAACTATCGGCCCTCCTGGTAAACCAAGAGGAAACACAGTGCAAAAAGCGCATTGTGCAGTCTCACCTGAGATAGATTTATGGGTGACTGTAATGCCCAAGTGTTTGAATTCTAGGAATGAGTGGGGATCTGGGATGGTATTTTATCTTATTCATGCATTAATATAGTTATTCATTCAAGTATTCCTAGGATTCATTCATATTTAGTCCCATGCATGCATTCTAATATACCTAGATTAACCATTCATTCATAAGGTAACCATTAACAAAAAGTAAACATGCATGAAACATCACAAATAACACATGTTTTACCATGGTTCACCCACCTTGGGATACATCCACAAATATTTGGCTTCTCTTCTCTTTTATTTAGGCTATTGAAAAATATGGCATTGCGCACATTACATCTTCCATCATACAATCATGAAAAGGTTCAATAATCTTTGTGACTTGGACTACATCACACCAGGCTCCTCATCCTGTGACCTAACCCTCAACATATATCTTACTCGACTCATATACAACTCAACAAATTTTACAAAAATAAACCATTATGAACTTACAACTCATGAATTACGCTCGAACTCAACTACAATCATCGAACCCACAAAAACTAGAACCTTGACCTAGACCTCCTAGGTTCTTATTTATACTATTTTACAGACTTATAGTTGTTAGAATATTTGTCACAAACCCTAACCCTAACATAGTTAGGGTTTCCTGACTCCTTGCACATGGATTTATCTTATTGCATGTTTCTTTTCCTCGTGCGTGTTGTTTTTCCTTCCAGATGTTCTTCTCTAAAATTATGCCTTTCCTTCCAAAAATATGTCTTTCCTCAAAATAGGCATGTGCTCAATAGGTTTCAAGTCTCTAGTAAAAAATATTTTGAATATGTGGTGATGTTGTGTGAAAGAAGTGAAAGTTTGTAATGGTTTTTAATAAGTTAGTAGCAAATTTTTAACATGTGGACATCTCTTGAAACTTTACAAATCTTGCTTACATTTAACTTACTAAGTTTCACAAAGAATCCTTGCAAAAATTGAGAAATACCTAGGTAACTAGTATGGTGGATATGTGAGTCCTTCCTCTTGAGTTTTTAATCTCCCTAGAATGTTATACAATCTAAGAAATCTTTGAAATTTTCCTAGATTGTAGGCGTGTGGGAATGTATGGGCCCTTACAAAATCCTTAAACCTATAAGGTTGTTTTCTCTAGAAATTTGAAACTATCCTAAGATTGTCCACACATGGGCATGTGTGGTCCCTTACAAACCTTTTAGATTATGTTTCAATAAGAAAACTAAGAGGTATTGGCCTCTCATAAAATGGTTGATTTAGTTACATGAATGAGAAAACTAAGAGGTATTGGCCTCTCCTAAAGATTGATTTTTGGAGAGAGAAGGAGGTTTATTTAAACAATATTTTTTTCTGATTTCCAAGGTCATAGTAATGTGAAAGGAAAGAGATTACTCCAAGATTGCTAAAATATTCCCTAGTCTCGATTTAGTGTCATCAATTTGAAAAACTTCCAATACTTTTAAGATCCAAATGATCCACTAGGCCATCCATGTGGAGACTAAGGAAGTAAAAGATGCCAAGGTTCCTTTTATCCCCCTAAGTGACTATGTGGGATAAATATATATGAAAGAATGAATCCAAAACATCTTTTCCATGGATTTTACAAAGTGCATAAAGTAAACCTAAGCTAGCTGGTGAAAAATGGGCTCAACTAGCCTTACAACTTGAAAAAAAAGACTTGTGCATGGCTATACAGTGAGACAGTCACACACAACGCACACTATGCGTAGTTGATGAATGCAAACAATGCACAGAACAATGTAGTGTGCACTATTGTGAGACCCGAACTTGTGTGCACATAGAGAAATGGTGGGACAAAAATTTGAAATGAATTGATCCAACCCGGGGATGAATTACAGTGTTTAAAGGGTAGGCTAGGCCGGTTTTGGACCCTATAAATACTAAAAAGTGAGAATAAAAACACTAATAGCCTACTTGAGAAGGAATTTGGATTAAAATCCCCTATATGGTCTCCAATCTATTTGGGGTTTTTGATAACAAGGGTGAGAAAAAAGAGACCCCTTTGATTTCCTTGGTAATCCAACAAAGCAACACATAACAATGGTTAGTAGGTTAGTGAAACCACAAGTAATGACAAACGAAATAAAGAGAAACAAGGAATGATAAACCAACATGACTAAAGTAAAAAACATTAACAAAGGATGCATGAAATTTGACACAAAGAGTGGTTACCCAATAGAGAATGGTCTTTGAAATTGAGATCACCAAGAGGAGAAATGTGGGATTTATGAATCCCATATTCCTCCCAGGGAGGACTCTTAAATCCCTTAAAGCATAGCCATTACTCTCCTATTTTTAATTGAAATGGTGAAGAACTCTATGGAAAATATTCCCAAGAGGTGAAAATATTTCCCTATGATATACTTTCCCAAGCTCTTCTTGAGAGAAAAAATGGCTTCTCCAAGAGCATTTGGAAAACATAACAATGCTATGAACTTCTTCACTTTTCTGCATATGATGGCCTGTTATTTATAGAACCATAACACGGTATTTGATAGCTTGCCCCAAGTGTGAATGGGAAGGATTTTTAGGTACATCGCATCTTTCCAATCATCCCAAGGAAATATTTTTTGTCGATATTGGGGTCTTTTCTTGAATTGCATCACCTTGGAAGTGGTTGAGGCTCGGACAAATTCATAAACTTATCGTTTCTGCATTCACGCAAGCTTCTTCATGGAAAGTCACCCGGGTCGTGAATTTTGTTTGTTTGGAGCTATTTTGGCCCACATGGATGTGTGCACATTGAGTTTGTTGGAAATGCACACAACTTTATGGTTTTTTTGCATAGTTTTGGTCACATTGATTATAATTGGTTTTGTAAATATTGGGAGTATGTTGTATATGTGCTAATTGTTTCTTCATTGTCTATATTTCTATGAGAAATTTTTTGGTGATAACACTAACCATAGGTAGTCGTTGTGCACACATATTAATAACATATTTGCACATGCATTAATCTCCGGGATCCTACCAAAGTGTGGGATGTCAAATAGATTCAATATACGAGCTCCCTCCAACCCTCTGGCCCATACATGTAGCTCAGCTATGGGCATGTATTTCTTTGCATAATTTTTCATCTCTAAGTAGTGCCTTGGCGCATGTTCGAGTAACTTTGATGTATCTATGATTTCGTGGTCCATGTATTTAAGTTGTGACACCTTTACAAGCATATCCTTGTCAATGATTAACCCGATTGGTATTTTTGGCATCACCAATTCATACCTGACCTCCTTCTTTAACTTAACTGGTTTGGCATCGTCCTTCCTTGGTGGAATGTAGTCCCTTGGAAAGTTCATCTTTGAAGATGATGCTCCTAGAGTCTCCTAAACTTTTAGTAGTGTCATTGTTTCTCTATTTCGTCCATTCTTCTATTCTGATGTTCTTTCCTTTATAGGTGACATATCTACAATATTTTTACCTGTGACAATTCCTTCATCTCTATGGTGTTTCTCAGGGCTCAACAACACTGCTCTTGACTCTCTCTACTCGCTGCAACTCCAAATATCAATAATGTTGGCCCGTTGACCCCTTAGTGGAGTTTTTTCTCCCTCAACAATTGTCCATTTACCTTCATTCATGAATTAATTTTCTAATCCAATAGTGTTGTGCAATGAATACCTTATTTAACGCTGCATTAATTCCAAATCTTTCACCATATTTTTTACTATATCTTCCTTCCTGTCATGATCTCTGTCAACACTTTCCATTTATGACTACACGTCTTCATGATGTATTTTCATTACTACATTTTAACCTTCATTTCCACTCTTTAATTCCTTTAATTTCCTGTCTTCTTATTCTTCTACATAGTTTTTTAGCTTATTTGTTTGTTCGCTACACAATCTTTTCTTCTGCACAAAATTCATTTCCTCTACGAGATCCTTTATCAAAACATAACTCACTTCTTCTGTGCACTTACTCTTTTTGTATATGTGTTTTTCTTCCTCTTCGTTCTCTGAACTATCTTAACTTATTGACCCTTGACTAACACTTCAACTTTCTATTTCTTTCCTTCACTTACTTTATTACGTTTTCTATTTTTCTTTTTCTTTTTCTTTTTTCTTACTATAATACACTACTATGGTACATATGTTCCTTCATAAGTCAGACTAGTGCATGGGCTATTGGACCTCCCTATAAATTTTCAACCAACTCCCATTCAATAGTCCCCCCAAGACTTCACCATTCAACATTTCTAGTTTCACAACACCTGCTTCTGTCACATACTCGATCACATATGGACCTAACCAATGTATCCTAAACTTCCCTCGGTGCTACATGAACTTTCTATCATATAGAAACAATAAGTATCCCACTTGAAACTTTTTCTATTTATTATTCCTATCATGCCATGTGTTTTCTCTTGCCTTTTGGACTTATTGATGGAATCCTGTGACAAATCGGTCTTCCTCGAGTTGTAACAATTGTGACAATATTCCCTATACTATGCCAGAGTCTAAAAGTTCAATAATCACTACAATACACAAGCTTGGAAAAATAAATTCMATTGGCATTACTGCTTCCTTCCCATATACCAAACTAAATTGTGTCAGAAATGGATCGTGCAAACATGCATCATTTATCTTTSTTAGGTCTACATAAATTTTGATTCCCCTTGTTTTCTTATCTTGCACTACCACTGGACTTATGCATTCTGATTCTACTACTAGTTCAATGATTCCTACTTCTAACATTCAGTCTATCTTTTCCTTTACCTTCTCTTTATACTTCAGGTTTAGTCTGTAGGGTCTATGTATTATTGGTTTAGCATCTAGTTTCAAAGGGATATTCATTTCTCCTAACTCACCAGTTATTCCTTTGGGAATGGATCCCGATACTTATGTAGTAATTTTGCAATATTTTCCACAGTTTCATCATTCCAGTAGTTGCTTATCTGCGCAAAATTTGAATTCTCTTTTGTCCCAATATTCACCTTACACATCCATAATGGATGTGCATATGCAAAAAATCCAAGATATGTACCTTCTACTGCACGTTCCCTCTTACTTTTAGGTATTTTTATATTTCTTGGATCTTCCTTATCCTGTTCTTCTTTTCCAACATTATAACATTACAGTGTTTCATGAACCATTATAGAAGCTCTATGCACACTACACATAGGTACTACGTCCATCAACCCTTATACTAAAAAAATATTGTTCCTAATGGATTGGAAAGCTGCATATACTAATGGTGATTCATTTTAAAAACTAAATGTTATATTAAACCTTTGAGTTAGTGCATCCTAGTTCGTTGTCTCTCTGTGCATTTCTAGTTCCAGGTACTAGTTCTTGGGGATCATAGCCAGTGTATGTATGAACCTATGTGTGCATTCCTTCTTCGGTATCAAAATCCATATATTTATGCATTGCACAATATGATCTATTAGTTCACTGACTCCTGTATATTTCTGCACAATATACTCACCCTCAATACCAAATCTAACTTGCATTAATATTTTATATTGCTTCCATCCTTCTATTCCTTCTTTATGTGAATCCCACCATCTGGATGGAGTAGCCTTCAAGACAAAAACAATATAGCCGTTAGAATATTTGTCGCAAACCCTAAACCTAACATAGTTAGGATTTCCTGCCTCCTTGCACATGGATTTATCTTATTTCATGTTTTTTTTCCTCATGCATGTTGTTTTTCCTTCCAGATGTTCTTCTCCAAAATTATGCCTTTCCTTCCAAAAATATGTCTTTCCTCAAAATAGGCATGTGCCCAACAGGTTTCAAGTCTCTAGTAAAACATATTTTGAATATGTGGTGATGTTGTGTGCAAGAAGTGAAATTTTGTAATGGTTTTTAATAAGTTAGTAGCAAAGTTTTAACATGTGGACATCTCTTGAAACTTTACAAATCTTGCTTACTTTTAACTTACTAAGTTCACAAATAATCCTTGCAAAAATTGAGAAATACCTAGGTAACTAGTATGGTGGACATGTGAGTCCTTACTCTTGAGATTTTAATCTCCCTAGAATGTTATACAATCTAATAAATCTTTGAAATTTTCCTAGATTGTAGGCATCTGGGAATGTATGGGCCCTTACAAAATCCTTAAACCTATTAGGTTGTTTTCTCTAGAAATTTGAAACTATCCTAAGATTGTGCACACATGGGCATGTGTGGTCCCTTACAAACATTTTAGATTATGTTTCAATAAGAAAAATAAGAGGTATTGGCCTCTCCTAAAGATTGGTTTTTAGAGGGAGATGGATTTTTATTCAAACAATATTTTTTTTCCGATTTCCAAGGTCATAGTAAGGTGAAAGGAAAGAGATTACTCCAAGATTGCTAAAATAGTCCCTAGTCTCGATTTAGTGTCATGAATTTGCAAAACTTCCAATAGTTTTAAGATACAAATGATCTGCTAGGCCATCCATGTGGAAACTAAGGAAGTAAAAGATGCCAAGGTTCCTTTAAACCCCCTAAGTGACTATGTGGGATAATTATATATGCAAGAATGAATCCAAATCATCGTTTCCATGTGTTTTACAAAGCACATAAAGTAAACCTAAGCTAGCTGGTGAAAAATGGGCTCAACTAGCCTTACAACTTGAAAAAAAAGACTTGTGCATGGCTATAAAGTGAAACAGTCACACACAACGCACACTATGCGCAGTTGATGAATGCAGATAGTGCACAGAACAATGTAGTGTGCACGATTGTTGGACCCGAACCCGTGTGCACGTAGAGAAATGGTGGGACAAAAATTTGAAATGAATTCATCCAACCCAAGGATGAATTGCAATGTTTAAAGGGTAGGCTAGGTCGGTTTTGGACCCTACAAACACTAAAAAGTGAGAATAAAAACACTAATAGCCTACTCGAGGAGGAATTTGGATTAAAATCCCAGTATGGTCTCCAATCTGTTAGAGGATTTTGATAAAAAGGGTGAGAAACAAAAATCCCTTTGATTGCCTTGGTAATCCAACAAAGCAACACATAACAATGGTTAGTAGGTTAGTGAAACCACAAGCCTTGAAAAACGAAATAAAGAGAAACAAGGAATGATAAACCAACATGATTAAACTAAAGAACATTAACAAAGGATTCATGAAATTTGACACAAAGAGTGGTTACCCAATAGAGAATGGTCTTTGAAATTGAGACAACCAAGAGGAGAAATGTGGGATTTATGAATCCCATATTCCTCCTAGGGAGGGCTCTTGAATCCCTTAAAGCAAAGCCATTACTCTCCTATTTTGAATTGAAGTGGTGAAGAACTCTATGGAAAATATTCCCAGGAGCCGAAAATATTTCCCTATGATATACTTTCCCAAACTCTTCTTTAGAGAACAAATGGCTTCTCCAAGAGCATTTGGACAACATAACAATGATATGAACTTCTTCCCTTTTCTGCATATGATGGCCCTGTATTTATAGAACCATAACAAGGTATTTGATAGCTTGCCCCAAGTGTGAATGGGAAGGATTTTGGTAATCAAGATAATCTCTAGATATAATCAATCACCCCAACAACATGAACAGAGACGGTGGCCTGGAGGTAAGCAACTTTTGGCACCCATTAATCAACCAACTTAGGGAACCTCATAGATTGAATCAGGTTTGACACTGCCTCCCTTTCCTTGCTTGTTTTTTGTTTACTTTTGAGTCAGTTCATAGGTCTAGAGGTCTAACTAACCTTATATTACCCACTATAAAATTATAATTATAGAAACTTATTACTACACATATCACTAATTAAGCTATATATACCCTAATCCTTTGACACTATATATACTAATACTCAATTTTACCTTTCCAACCCTAGATTATCTTATACATTACTAATTACACTTCCTAATCACTTAAGACCTAAATTATAAATCAACCCCTACTACATAGTATCCTAAGCCTATTGAAAATTTC
>SNQJ01S0052717.1:29955-40161 GCA_010110895.2 Picea sitchensis | reverse complement strand
CGGGGAGTTATGAGGTGATAGGAAAGAGATGAGTTAGATCTTCATGTCCAGGTCCTAGGAACTCACACCATTTGAGTCTCTAGTGGTCTCTAGAAGATCCAGAAGCCTCTACCAAGCCTCCTCCAAAGAGATATATAACAAAATAAATCTTTGGGCAAGGCAGGAAGAAATCATAAGTATTCTTATGCTATCCAAATGCAGAGGTACTTGTTTAATCCATCACATCCAAAAGTCAATGAGACTAGCCTGACCAAGAACCTAAGGGGGGAGAAAGGAGGTCAAGGGAGCATGCATCAACATCTAAGATATGTTTGATGTAATTTCACATTTCCATTACTAGATCATTGGTTTTCCCTTGTGAATTTTTGTCTCTTATACATAAATGTTTAGATCTAGTTTATTTTGATATAGATCAGGTCAGATCTAAGACATATATAAGATTCTAACACCAAGAAGAGAAGTGGAATGGTATTGTTTTTTCTTTTTTGTGCAGGAAGCAAGTTGTAGAAGCTAGAGCTAGAACTTCATGATGAAGGAGCATAACCCACATCAAGTGAGTCAGCGCGGAAGCCAAAGGGAACAGATGGACAAGCACCAACACAAATTTTGAAACACCTTGAAATTGTTGCACGAACATTAATGTGGAAATTGAATGAAGCGCACTTGTAAATGTAAATGGACCTTGAGTGGATTGCTCTCGTCCTTAGTAAGTAGAGGCATTTAAGGTAGTTAATGTAAAGTAGATAGAATTTAATTCTAGATTAGACTGTTTGAGAGCGCAAGAGGGAAACGGGATATAGACACCCTCATTGTGCATTTGTAACATTATGGAGGATTATGAGCATTTGTGTATGAAGAACACAGGAGAGAAGCAGAGAGCTGTGTAAAACACCCATGTACATATATTTGGATAAATAGAAGAGTTTGATTCAAATTCATGGTTCGTGTTGTTCTCTGTGTATTGATGTTAAATGATATGCTCATGAATGTTTGTTTCCCGTCATACATTTGCTTTATGTGCTGTGTATATGATTTCATGTTTGAATTGAAGTCTGAGAGGAAGGAGGAATGAGTTTCAATTGTTTCTCTATTTGAGCCAGAGAATTCCTGCAAGGAGTGCAGTTGAATTGTCCACAAGGAGTGCGTTGACAGTGGGTTCAGATAGGGTTTCTTTTGTTCTCATTCTCTCAAAAGTGTAGTTGAGCATAGGAGCCGTGCAAGGAGTGCGCAGGCCAGGTGAAGTTCAGGGTTGCAGACCTAAGAGAAGAGCTGAAGGACTGCTCCTGCAGGTGTGCGCAGAGTCGAACAGATTCAACACTTGGGAGTTGTTGAGTATATGCCACAAGGAGTGCGTGCAGGGTGCTCTGAAAGATTCAGAGTTGGGGAAAGCTCAGGAAGGATAAGGCCTTCAGGACTATTGAAGGGTAGCGTAGGGGATCTGCGATTGGAAGTTCGAAGGGAAGCGTCGTAAGTTTGCACGCAGGTGGACGAGTTCCATGGAGGAACATTTGGTCTTTCGTAGATTACATCAGGGAGAACGGATGGACAAAATTCTCTGAGGATATTTCGCGAATTTACGTGGGCCGTTAGATCTTGTGGAGGTGAAAGAGAGATACAGCGTCATATTCTCTAGAGGTTAAAAGCTCAGGAGGGACATAGCCGTTGATATGAGCCACAAGGGTCGTTGGATCCATAGGTACCTTGTGTATCGGGGTTTCATGGATCGAAACTCTGAAATATTGCAACGGGAATCGCGATATTGCGATACGCAATACTCCGACGGGTACGAGGATAGTGTGGGGCCACAGGAGTGGGTGACGTGGACAGGTGGCACTTCATATCAGGGTTTTGCAGCGAGAAGTCCCGAATCATCAACATCGGGATTCGCAATATAGCAAAGTCCAAAATCTCGATAGAAGTGACAGGACGTTGAAAGGTCAACCTCGCACGTGTGTCGGGGGTTCGGCATATCGGGACTAGGGAATCGGAGAACCGAGTTGCTTGACATCGCGAGTGCTGAAACCGCGATAGGAGAAGTCCCGACAGGATAAGGGAAGGGTCAGCGTTGACTTATATCGGGTATCGGGGATTCGTGGAACCAACGCTCGACCATTGACCTCGCGATACCGTGAAGTCCGATCTCCCGATAAGTAAAAAGGGAGATCCCGAGAGAGAATTATTTGGGTATAGATATCCTGATAGGGAATAGAAGAGCTAATTAAGAGTTCTTCGGGCCGCAGGGGAAGAAAGATCCTGTGAGCGGATGTGCCTGTGGGCGCGACTGCGTTAGTTTGGTATCAGAGCCCAGAAAGACTCTTTGCTTTTTGTAGCAGGGAGAAGAAGAATTCACTATGCCACCAAGGAGAGATAGACAATCACCCAATCCAGAGGATAGGGAAGTGCAGTGGAGAAGAGGCAGGCAGATGAAAGATTCAGTTATGGAGAGACAGATGCGTGATCTCCGAGCAAGACTCAAACACATGGAGACAGTGTAAAGATGCACAACCAGTGCAGGGGATCTGAGTGATTCCGAAAATGAAGTTGAGGCTGAACGAGAAGAATAAGTTGCAGCCGAAGATGCATCAAATGACGCTTTGATCAAAGCTATTGCAAGGATGGGTGCAAGAGAAAAGATGGACATTTTAGTTTACGAGGGAAACTTGGATGCAGAGGAGCTTCTAGACTGGATTAGAGCTCTAGACACATACTTCGACTATGAATATGTCGAAGAAGATAAGAAAGTCAAGCATGATGTCACAAGATTGAAGGGACATTCAACATTGTGGTGGGATGAACTACAAGCTGACAGATGCTGCAAGGGCAAGCAGAAGATCAAGAGCTGGGACAGGATGATCATGAAGATGAAGGCGAAATTCATCCCCAAGGACTATCAAATTACTCTGTTCAGGAGGATGCAGAACCTGAGACAGAAGCTTATGACAGTGAAAGAATACACTGAGGAATTCTATAAACTGAACATCAGGGTAGGTCATCGGGAGAGCGATGATGAAAAAGTTGTCAGATACATTACTGGCATGAGATATGATATCCAGGATGAGATGAGCATGGTAACCATCCGAACGGTGGAAGATGGTTATCAGATGGCTCTGAAAGCTGAGGAAAAGCTGAGCCGAAAGCAGAGTCAGAGGGGCAGAGGCAGAAGTCATCCCAGAGGTAAAGTAGTTGCCCATGACAAATATCAGAAGCCCAAGGAGGAATGGAAGAAACCTCAGACTCGAACAGAAAGAGGTGGAACCTCACAGAGAGGACCATATGCTGAACAAAGAGGACCACATAATGAGCAGAGAGGAGATTATGCTGACAACAATGCTTTTCCTCGTACCAGAGGTAGAGGAAGAGGAAGAGGTGGAGTAATCACATGCTTCACGTGTGGAAATAATGGGCACAAGTCTTACGAGTGTCCAGAGAAAAAGAAAGACATTGGAGAATCTCACATTGCTGAGGCACAGAGGCGGGATGTTGAGGCCAAAGACGTTGAAGGCGGAAGATCACTTATGATGCGAAAAGTCCCTTTGACACCTGAAAAGGAGGTGGAGAGTTCAGTCCAAAGGACCAGACTTTTCAGGACCGCTTGCAAGACCAAGGATAGGGTGTGCAAGGTCATCGTAGACAGTGGTAGCACGGATAATCTCATTTCTACAGAGATGGTAGAGAAGTTGGAGTTGGAGACGACTGATCATCCAAGCCCATACAGAGTTTCATGGCTACAGAAAGGACACCAGGTAACTATCACTAAACAATGCTTGGTTGAATTGAAGATAGGAGGATATAATGATAAGATCTTATGTGATGTCATTCCTATGGATGTTTGTCATCTGTTGTTGGGTAGACCATGGAAGTATGACAAAAATGTGATTCATGATGGGCGAATGAACACATACACCCTAGAGAAGAATGGGCGGACACACATGTTGCTTCCGATAAAGGATAAGGAGGTGAAGCTGGAGGTAAGAAACATGGTACTTCTCATGACTGGGAAGGAACTTGTTAATGAAGTTAAGAAGAAGGAGGATCCACAGTTCATTGTGGTCAGAAAACCGAGGATTGTTCTGACTAGCACAAGAGTGGATGATTTACCAGAAGAAGTTCAAGAACTCCTAGAAGAGTTCGCTGATATAATCGTGGACGAATTACCTCGTTTGTTGCCACCGATAAGAAGTGTGATTCATCATATTGATCTCATACCAGGAGCTAGTTTTTCGAACAAAGCCGCATACAGATTGACGCCGCAAGAGAATGAGGAGGTTAAGAGACAAGTCCAAGAGTTGTTGGACAAAGGTTTGGTCAGGGAAGGATTGAGTCCATGTGTTGTTCCAACAGTACTCAGTCTGAAGAAAGACGGAGGCTGGAGGATGTGTACTGATTCAAGGGTGATTAATAAGATAACCATCAGGTACAGATTTCCATTGCCGAGGATGGATGATCTGATGGATTTCTTAAGTGGAGCAAATTACTTTTCAAAGATTGATTTGAAAAGTGGATATCACCAAATCCGCATGAGAGAAGGTGATGAATGGAAAACAACATTCAAAACGAACGAAGGGTTGTATGAATGGTTTGTTATGCCATTTGTCTTAACAAATGCGCCAAGTACCTTCATGAGGTTGATGAACGAAGTCCTGAGGGAGTTCGTCGGAAAATTTTTCATTGTGTATTTGGATGACATACTGGTTTACAGTGAATCAGTGGGTGAGCACTTGAAGCATTTGGCTACAGTGATGCAGAAACTACAGCAGGAGAAGTTGTTGATAAATGTGAAGAAATCCTCATTCATGAAGACATAACTCATTTACTTGGGTTTTGTTATTTCGGCGAATGAGTTGAGGATGGATCCAGATAAGGTGGAGATAATCAAGAATTGGCCATCGCCGAGGAATGTATTTGAGGTGAGAAGTTTTCATGCATTGGCTAGTTTCTACCGAAAATTCATCAGGAATTTCAGTGGGATTAGCGCAGCGATGATGGATACAGTGAAGAAATGACACAAGTCTTTTCACTAGACAGAAGAAGCCAAAAAGAGTTTCAATCTGTTGAAGAGGAAGATCACGGAACAACCAATTCTGGTGTTACTGGATTTCCGAAAGACATTTCAGGTGAAATGCGATGCAAGAATATTTGCAATCGGGGCAGTCTTGAGTCAAGAAGACAAGCCGATAGCGTATTTCAGCGAGAAGCTGAATGAAGCGAAATTGAAGTACTCCACATATGATAAGGAGTTCTATTCTATCATACAGGCATTGAAGAAATGGAGGCATTACTTGATCCCGAAGGAGTTTGTGTTGTACAGTGACAATCATGCACTGCAGTTTGTAACTCAACAGGAAAAGTTGAATCAGAAACATGTTAAATGGGTTGAGTATATGAAAAATTTCACTTTTGTGATAAAACATATTTCTGGTACTGCTAACAAGATTGTTGATGCTTTGAGCAGGAAGTGTTTGTTGTTGCAGGAGTTCAGAGTCAAAACATTGGGTTTTGATGATCTTGGGGACATGTACACAAATGATCAGGATTTTAAGGAAGCATATGAAGCGGTTGGGAATCCAGTTCTCAGAGACAGAAGATCGTGGATAGAATACATGATCCAGGAAGGATTGATTTTCAAAGGTAATCAACTGTGCATTTTGAAATGCTCCATGAGGGATAATTTTCTGAAAGAGAAACACAGTGGAGGATTGGTCGGACATTTCGGTCATGAAAAAACATTCGCAAAGCTAAGCGAATCATACTTTTGGACAGAGATGTGATCAGAGGTCAAGATATTTGTAGACAGATGCAAAATTTGCCATCATTCGAAGGGGAGGAAGCAAAATGCGGGGTTTTATCAACCATTGCCCATACCAAAAAGGTCGTGGGATGCGATAAGCATGGATTTTGTATTGGGGTTGCCAAGAACACAAAGAGGTTGTGATTCAATCTTTATGGTGGTGGATAGATTTTCCAAAATGGCACACTTCATTCCATGTCAGAAAACCAGTGACGCAACTCACATTGCGAACCTGTTTTTCAAAGAAGTCATTCGACTTCATGGCTTACCAAGGAGCATAGTTTCGGACAGAGACACCAAATTCATAGGGCATTTTTGGAGGACCTTATGGAAGAAGCTGGGAACTAACTTGGCATTTAGTTCAGCTTATCATCCTCAGACGGATGGACAAACAGAGGTGGTCAATAGAAGTCTGGGAGACTTGCTGAGAAGCTTGGTGATAGAGCACCACAGCAGTTGGGACCACATATTACCACAGACAGAGTTCACGTATAATGATTCAGTGAATAGGAGTACAGGGAAAAGTCCATTTCAGGTTGTTTATGGCATGCATCCAAGAGGAATTTCTGAACTAAGGGATTTAGAATAGACTGCGATTAGAAGCGCTAGTGTAGAAGAATTCACAGAGGCGATGAGGAAACTTCACAGCCAGGTGAAGGAACGATTGCAAAATTCAAGCCAGGAATATAAACGTAGGGCAGATCAACATAGAAGACAACTTCAGTTTGAGGTTGGTAATCTGGTTCTGGCACATTTGAGAAAGGAAAGGTTCCTGAGAGGAACATACAATAAGCTGAAGATGAAGAAAATCAGACCGTACAGAGTCTTGAAAAAGTTTGGGGCGAATGTTTATGAGATTGAATTACCCGATGGGATCGGAATTTCTCTGATATTCAATATCTCATATTTGTACCCATATAAAGCTGGAGAAGCAGAGACTGGAATTGAACAGCCAGTGATCCAGTGGAAAAAGAAGATGTCAGTTGCAGAGAAGCCGCATATGGAGTGTATACTGGATAAGAGAGTAGGCAAGAGGACCAGGCGAAAGCAATACTTTGAGTATCTGGTCAAGTGGAAGAATCATCTAGTTGAAGATGCCAGCTGGGAGACTAAAGCAGAGATACATAAGCATGGACAGACCGTGCAGGAGCTCATGGACAGGAGCCCATGAAAGTTTTCAAGCGAGTGAGTATGATGCAGGAGCATCTCCCACATCAAGCGAGCCAGCGCGAAAGCCAAAGGGAACAACTGGACAAGCACCAACAAAATTTTTGAAACACCTTGAAATTGTTACGCGAACATTAATGTGGAAATTTAATGAAGCGCACTTGTAAATGTAAATGGACCTTGAGCGGATTGCTCTCATCCTTAGTAAGTAGAGGCATTTAAGGTAGTTAATGTAAAGTAGATAGAATTTAATTCTAGATTAGACTATTTGAGAGTGCAAGAGGGAAACGGGATATAGACACCCTCATTGTGCATTTGTAACATTATGGAGGATTATGAGCATTTGTGTATGAAGAACACAAGAGAGAAGCAAAGAGTTGTGTAAAACACCCATGTACAGATATTTAGATAAATAGAAGAGTTTGATTCAAATTCATGGTTCTTGTTGTTTTCTGTGTATTGATGTTAAATGATATGCTCATGAATGTTTGTTTCCCGTCATACATTTGATTTATGTGTTGTGTATATGATTTCATGTTTGAATTGAAGTATGAGAGGAAGGAGGAATGAGTTTCAATTGTTTCTCTATTTGAGCCAGATAATTCCTGCAAGGAGTGCAGTTGAATTATCTGCAAGGAGTGCGTTGATAGTGGGTTCAGATAGGGTTGCTTTTGTTCTCATTCTCTCAAAAGTGCAGTTGAGCACAGGAGTTGTGCAAGGAGTGCGCAGGCCAGGTGAAGTTCAGGGTTGCGGACCTGAGAGAAGAGCTGAAGGACTGCTGCTGCAGATGTGCGCAGAGTCGAACAGATCCAACACTTAGGAGTTGTTGAGTATCTGCCGCAAGGAGTGCGTGCAGGGTGCTCTGAAAGATTCAGAGTTGGGGAAAGCTCAGGAAGGATAAGGCCTTCAGGACTGTTGAAGGGCAGCGCAGGGGAGCTACGATTGGAAGTTCGAAGGGAAGCGTCGTAAGTTTTCACGTAGGTGGACGAGTTTCGTGGAGGAACATTTGGTCTTTCGTAGATTACATCAGGGAGAACGGACGGACGAAATTCTCTGAGGAGATTTCGCTAATTTACGTGGGCCGTTAGATCTTGTGGAGGTGCAAGAGAGATACAACGTCATATTCTCCAGAGGTTAAAAGCCCAGGAGGGACAGAGCCATTGATACGAGCCACAAGAGCCGTTGGATCCATAGGTACCTCGTGTATCGGGGTTTCGTGGATCGAAAATCTAAAATATTGCAACAGGAATCGTGATATTGTGATACGCGATACTCCGACGGGTACGAGGATAGTGTGGGGCCACAGGAGTGGGTGACATGGACAGGTGGCACTTCATATCGGGGTTTCACAGCGAGAAGTTCCGAATCATCAACATCAGGATTCGCGATATAGCGAAGTCCGAAATCCCGATAGAAGTGACAGGACGTTGAAAGGTCAACCTCGCGTGTGTGTCAGGGGTTCGGCGTATCGGGACTCGAGAATCAGAGAACTGAGTTACTCGACATCGCAAGTGCCGAAACCGCGATAGGAGAAGTCCCGACAGGAGAAGGGAAGGGTCAACGTTGACTTATATCGGGTATTGGGGATTCGTGGAACCAACGCTCGACCATTGACCTCGCGATACCGCGAAGTTCGATCTCCCGATAAGTAAAAAGGGAGATCCCGAGAGAGAATTATGTGGGTGCATATATCCCGATAGGGAATAGAAGAGCTAATTAAGAGTTCTTCGGGCCACAGGGGAAGAAAGATCCTGTGAGAGGATGTGCCCGTGGGCGCGACTGCGTCAGTTTGGTATCAGAGCCCAGCAAGACTCTTTGCTTTATGTAGCAGGGAGAAGAAGAATTCACTATGCCTCCAAGGAGAGATAGAAAATCACCCGATCCAGAGGATAGGGAAGTGCAGCGGAGAAGAGGCAGGCAGATGACAGATCCAGTTATGGAGAGACAGATGCGTGATCTCCGAGCAAGACTCGAAGACATGGAGACAACGCAAAGACGCACAGCCAGTGCAAGGGATCTAAGTGATTCCGAAAATGAAGCTGAGGCTGAACAAGAAGAAGAAGTTGCAGTCGAAGATGCATCAAACGAGCGTTTGATGAAAGCTATTGCTAGGATGGGTGCAAGAGCAAAGATGGACATTCCAGTTTACGAGGGAAACTTGGATGCAGAGGAGCTTCTAGACTGGATTAGATCTCTAGACACATACTTCGACTATGAAGATATCGAAGAAGATAAGAAAGTCAAGCATGTTGTCACAAGATTGAAGGGACATGCAGCATTGTGGCGGGATGAACTACAAGCTGACAGACGCTGCAAGGGCAAGCAGAATATCAAGAGCTGGGACAGGATGATCGCGAAGATGAAGGCGAAATTCATCCCCAGGGACTATCAAATTACTCTATTCAAGAGGATGCAGAACCTGAGACAGAAGTTGATGACAGTGAAAGAATACACTGAGGAATTCTATAAACTGAACATCAGGGCAGGTCATCGGGAGAGCAATGATGAAAAAGTTACAAGATACATGAATGGCCTGAGATATGATATCCAGGATGAGATGAGCATGGTAACCATCCGAACGGTGGAAGATTCTTATCAGATGGCTCTGAAAGCTGAGGAAAAGCTGAGCCGAAAGCAGAGTCAGAGGGGCAGAGGCAGAAGTCAGCCTAGGGGCAAAGCAATTGCCCAGGACAAATATCAGAAGCCCAAGGAGGAATGGAAGAAACCTCAGACTCGAACAGAAAGAGGTGGAACCTTACAGAGAGGACCATATGCTGAACAGAGAGGACAACATAATGAGAAGAAAGGAGATTATGCTGACAACAACGCTTTTCCTCTTACTAGAGGTAGAGGAAGAGGAAGAGGTGGAGTAATCACATGCTTCACGTGTGGAAAGAATGGGCACAAGTCTTACTAGTGTCTAGATAAAAAGAAAGACATTGGAGAAGCTCACATCGTCGAGGCACAGAGGCAGGATTTTGAGGCCGAAGACGCTGAAGGCAGAAGATCACTTATGATGCGAAAAGTCCTTTTGACACCTAAAAAGGAGGTGGAGAGTTCAGTCCAAAGGACCAGACTTTTCAGGACCGCTTGCAAGACCAAGGACAGGGTGTGCAAGGTCATCGTAGACAGTGGTAGCATGGATAATCACATTTCTACAGAGATGGTAGAGAAGCTGGAGTTGGAGACGACTGATCATCCAAGCCCATACAGAGTTTCGTGGCTACAGAAAGGACACCAGGTAACTGTCA
>SNQJ01S0052716.1:7003-52644 GCA_010110895.2 Picea sitchensis | reverse complement strand
ATGTTGATAGGGTAGTGAATGAATTTGGCTAAACAGTTTAATCTTAGCCAAAGTGTCTAGGTTAGATTAGTGAATAAATCTGGCCAGACTGTCTAATCCTAGTCAGACAGCCCTAGGGTAGAGTAGTTTCTTAACCCAATAGTTTAATCTGGGTTAACTGTCCTAGGAAACCAGGTTAGAACATAGGTTAGTGGCACTGTTGCTTCGTTTCAATAAAGCCAACTTGATGTAAGTGTTGCACCATGTGTCAAATACTTAAAAGATTGTTTGGTCGAAGTCCCTTGGTGGTGTTTATTCAAAAATGTGGGGAATAAACCATAAAAATGCTTTTATCCTAAGTTTTCCCAGTGCATGTGTTCTCCACTCCCCATTTTATGCTCCCTGCGCATTTCAACGGTCTTGATCGCAGCGCCCAGATCTATGGTGCACAGATCATTCCGGACCCCCCCCGACCATTCTGATTTTAACCGAGGGGGGGGGGTACAGAATCGGTAATAAGATTTGTGCACATCTGGACAGCCCAGGGACGAGCACTTAAATCAATGGCCTAGATTGGATTTCGGACCCCCCCATCCGTTCTGCCTTTAATGGAGGGGGGGGGGTCCAGAATGAGTGATAAAGAGTGCACTTGGATCTACGGCTCATAAACAGACGGGCAGATCAATGGCTCACAATGGATTTTGGACCCCCCCGGATGATCTGTTTTTAATCGAGGGGGGGCGTCTGGAATGGTAATCTCCCTCTGGAGGGCCCTTTTTCATATGTGGTATAAATCTATTGGTCCCGAAGTCCCTTCACCATCTGCTATCTGACAACCCCCCGTCACTCATGGACGTCGTCTTCCACTGGTTCCACTTGTTCCACTTGTTCCCGAGTTATGTCCCATCCCATAACTGTTTTCAGTCCCCTACCCCCTTTCACTCATGACCAACCCCTTATTGTGACTTTTACCTCCAATCCCTAGCCGCCACATCACTCGTCCATACTTTTCAACCACCGTCACCTGCCATCTCACCCCCAAGTGGCCCGTTGTTCATTTATCACTGGATAACATATCCGTTATCCAGCTGACTTGTCTCCCGCGCCCGACTGACCCCATTTTAAATAAAACTACCGTTATTTTGCCTACTTTCGCTATTCACCCGTCGCACCAGAGAAACTCATCGATTTATCCTCCGTTACATCCCTTCGCCTTCATCCACAATCAGTCGACCCCACTAACTTTGTGTTTATTGCAGGTACTATTGCAAAAATGGCGCCAAAGCCCAGACAAGCAGAAGGAGAGGAAAATCCTTTTCTCACACCTCCTGTCGACCTGGACAAGATCCCACTGGTCGACAAAGACCGATTGATCGCAGATACCCAATGCGATTTTGATTTCTCAGACCTCCAGTCATGGCTCAGGGAGGTTTTCCTGGACCAGAGTGATGAAATTGGACTCTGGGAGTCCAATTTACCCCTTTACCTTTTTCCCCAGATCCACCATTTTCCCGAATTCTCCCTTAAATTCCAAGCCCACTATATTCCCGAACAGAGGGCCGTCGTCTCCTCATCCGGAGACACCATGTTCCTCATCACACCAGAAGACATAGACCAGATGATGCAAATCCCCCGTGTCGACTCTACATCTCCTTTCAACCTGGAAATCCTTATAGAGTTGTATCAGAAGATGACTTTTCCCCAAAGAGCTCAAATATTCGAGCTTTTCCTTCCCACCTCTACTCAATTCCCTTCCACAAATTCCCCTTACCCGTCGTCCATGTTCTCTACTAAGGGTAACCATGTCATTTATTCCCTTTGTGCTTTGCTAGGGTACTATTCCGACCAGTGGGTAGATGAGCCCATTCTGGGTTTTCTATCCATTTTCTCCACTGATGAAAATCCCACCACCCAGTTTGATTTCAGCACCTTCTTGGCAGACAATATTCATGAACAGTTCGTGAATTTTGGCATGGAAGGCATGTTCAGATACTCGTCTATACTGGCCTACATGTTTGTTTTCTATCAAGCAGATAAATTTAGTTTTTCCATGCAGAAAATGGACGCAGATGGAAGGCCTCAGCCAGTCACAGCATGGACCTCTTTGTTGAAGAATAAATCCACAGAATATAGTTTCAAGGCATTCATCGATCTGTTCTACCACCCTGTGGTAAGCATGTTGAGCGGCAGGCTCGAGCCTCGAATAAACGACGAAGTCTAGAGAATCCTGCATCTCTCGGACAACACAAAGACTGGGGATTGGTACCTGTATCAAAACCACACTGAAATCAGAATATTTGGGTGCGAGTTGGCGCTCTACAAGCTGCCAAAGTATGTGCCAGTAAGAATCTTTGCGTTAGAATTTATAAGAAAGATCATGAATTCAGATGACATCCATTTTGTATCCCTGAAGAAAAAGTAGCAACTTAGAATCAAGGGGCAGATTGGCTCCTTCATCTGCAACAGTCATGGCACAGGAGAAGAAGCGGATCGGATGCTAAGAGAGATGGAGTTTTTCTTAAGCTTCCCATGGCATTATGATCCTTGCGGGATCATCTCATAAATGCGGCTGAAGAACAAAAACATCCCGTATGTTCATGAAGCTAAGCCCGAAATTGAGAAATTCGCCAATCAGACTATGTGGGTGCCTGACACCTTGGTCGAAGTGGAACAACAGGTTCCCCCGACCACTATTCCACCAACGACCACGCCACAGGTCCCTAAGGAAAAAATGCCTCGACAAGAATTATCTCTGCCTGTCGCGGAGGTGTCGTCCGAAGAGTTCCAGTTGCACACGAAGAGGCCCAAAACAATTTCAGTTCCTGGCCCTATGGGGGAGAAAGAAGCCCCGCCTACCACAGTGGTCAAGTCTGTCATCCCACCTTTCAGCTCAAGCCTACATAAGGACATCACCCCAGCAGTGCCAAGGAAATTCTTAGACTCCCCACTAGACTCTCAGTCGGGCAAGACTGGGCCCAAGTTGAGCATTTTTCGAGAAGTACGAGTTGATTAAGAAAATGAATCAGACCCTTACCAGCAGTACTTACGCTCAGTTTCGAAAGAAGATGTCGAATGCGCATCATAGGCTGTTGTATGCATTTGACATATAAAAAGGAAGGATGCACATGGCCTTCCTCCAGGCGCAGGTACCAGACCCCAAGGTGATCACAGACTACATGAGGGCCACCTTCGAATTCCAGACGAAGGACGTGCACCCAACAGATCAGATGGATCTGCACAAACAGACAGGAGAGATGGTATTCCATACATTGGCGCATGCTTCTGCTTCTACAACCAAATTGCAGGTGTCGCTCAACAATTCTCAAACGCAGCTGAAGCTGGAGAAGATATCGTCCTTTGTGAAGGACAATAGAATCAAGACTTTGGAGGAGTTGGTCCTCAATGTCGGCTATGATCCTTCGAACGTCAAAGCTGTAGAGGAGATGATAAAGAAGAAGAATGCAAACATCGCCTCCTTGAGGAAACAACTGAAGCTCCCACCCACAGAGGACTCGCAGGCGAAGGAGATAGCAGAGAAAGAAGGCGAGAAGGACGAAATGCTCAAGCTGATCATGGAGCAGAATGCACAGCTCAAAGAAATGGAAGCTGAGATGGAGAGATTATTAAAATAAAAAGAGCATATGAAGCCAATGGAATTCATTCCATTGAGTTCCTTTCCGATTTCAGGAGCAAGCACAGCAGCAGTGACAACAATCTCTTCCGCAACTCCATTGACATCACAAGAAGGTACAACAAACCTCGCCAAATCCATGGAAAAGATGAAGCTGCAGGGGACAGAGATCAATAGGCTGAAAAAGGAAGTTGAGAACCTCCAGGAACTCAAAACTTCCTTCCAGACCAGTCTCTCCAAAGAAAATTAGGTAACAGAACAGCTCAAGCAGGAGTTACAACAGCTCCGAAAGCAAACAGTGGCAGGGAAGAATTTGGTTGAGGTCAAAGAGAATGTATGGATAGACATCACAAAGTCCATAAATGAGATATGGCCCATGATCCAAATTATGTTTGAGAAGAATGAGTTGGTCCAGAGGAGCAAACAGGCCATTGAGAAGATCAGAGTAGAATTGGGAGATAGACCAACTCAGGCAAATGATATCATCAAATTCCTCAATTCTAAGACCAGAGAAAAGCTAGAAGAGCTGAAGATAGAAGATAGAACATATACCATCCTTGAGGTCAAAAGAGTTTTGACCAAGAAAGGATTAATGCTTCAACTGGAGGAAAAGGTTCAGGTCATGGACCAGGGGGTACAAAGATTCTTCAATAATATTGAGGCTCTCCAAAAGAAAGGTCTCCCCGGTCTGAAGGTTATTAATGATAAACTAATGACACTTCCAGATTACAAGAAGAGATTGGCTGAAGTGTCCAAGGACAGTTCAAAGTTTGAAGGCATACAAGGGAGCATCACTGGCAAAGCATTCCTGGATGCCCTTCAGTTGGACATCAATATCCAACACGAGATTCGATACATATTCCTCACTAAGCCCACATTCGCCAAGTATATGGAAATGGATGAAGTGTATCTAAGACTGCTCAAAGTCACTGTGCCTAGTCATCTCATATGGGAGGAACTCTGGGATCTGCTCGATTAGTAGATGAGGGTCCAGTCACCTATGTAGTCAGATGAGGTCGTGCAAAGGCTTCATCAATGGTTTACCCAGAAATTCAGCGTGCAGTTTCACCAAGTCATCAAGTAGTTTTGAAGTTTAGGAGATTTGTTAAATTAGTTAGGCTAAAAATAGAATTAGCACATCCTGATCAGTTATGACAGGAACGTTTGTAATTTGAGTTATAAATACTTCACCTTTCGAAGTATTGAGGGTGGTTGATCTTCACACCCTGACGCTATCAGACTGTAATCTTTTTGAAGAGATATTCCATTAATAAAAAAGAGGCACTTTACAGGATTCTTACGTGTGTTCGTTGGTGATGTTTACTCTCTAAGTTGAATGTTATTCTTTCTTTGTGATCATATTGTTTTCTAAGTCTAATCTTTAAGAGTAACTAATGTTGCAGGATTTATCTTGGATACCCTATTTCTGACTCGAAAGATTTTAGTGTTTATCTTCTGGTGTTTTCAATTAAGAAATTCTTAACTACTTCATAGTTGAATTTATCTTTCTCATTTTTCTTCTGTCCATCATCTAAGCTACTAAAATATCTAGTGAGTATATTATCTCACCCTGTGGAAGTCTTCCTTCAAATTTCTAGTTGTATTTCATTTTTATTAAACACAGACCGCATAGCCCAATGGATGTGTAGACTGTCTCAACCAATTCAAAAAACACTTTGACAACAAAACCTACCTATATCTTTACCTAGCCTAATATCTAAATTGAAAACATAGCTAAATCATATAGAGAGATCCCTCTCTGAAGCTAGNAAAAATAGAATTAGCACATCCTGATCAGTTATGACAGGAACGTTTGTAATTTGAGTTATAAATACTTCACCTTTCGAAGTATTGAGGGTGGTTGATCTTCACACCCTGACGCTATCAGACTGTAATCTTTTTGAAGAGATATTCCATTAATAAAAAAGAGGCACTTTACAGGATTCTTACGTGTGTTCGTTGGTGATGTTTACTCTCTAAGTTGAATGTTATTCTTTCTTTGTGATCATATTGTTTTCTAAGTCTAATCTTTAAGAGTAACTAATGTTGCAGGATTTATCTTGGATACCCTATTTCTGACTCGAAAGATTTTAGTGTTTATCTTCTGGTGTTTTCAATTAAGAAATTCTTAACTACTTCATAGTTGAATTTATCTTTCTCATTTTTCTTCTGTCCATCATCTAAGCTACTAAAATATCTAGTGAGTATATTATCTCACCCTGTGGAAGTCTTCCTTCAAATTTCTAGTTGTATTTCATTTTTATTAAACACAGACCGCATAGCCCAATGGATGTGTAGACTGTCTCAACCAATTCAAAAAACACTTTGACAACAAAACCTACCTATATCTTTACCTAGCCTAATATCTAAATTGAAAACATAGCTAAATCATATAGAGAGATCCCTCTCTGAAGCTAGAAGGGCTAGATCCCAGCTTTAAAAGTGGTTGGATAAAGTTACCTTTGTAGATTTCTTCTGTTTCAACCTCCAGGAAATTTACCAAGTGCTAACAGTTTTCATTGGCGTCGATGGTTTCAATACTTTCCTCACCCTACGAATAACCCTGGGCATGGATATCGCTGACAACCGATTGAATCGGCCTCAGAAGATTTCTTAAGGAAGCAACGACCCAAGTTTATCTTGACTCAGTTATGAAGATCGGCATTGGTAGAAGTTTAAGGTGATGAAAATCATTTGAGAAATTAAAAAACAACACTGCCGACCGCCGAATCGCGAAATAAGTTCGTTATTGGAAAAGAGGGACTAATTGTTTCCCTGACATAATAATAACTTCAATGACTCTCGGTATCAACAGTTGTGGCCTCTATCCCTTCAAACATGATTTTTACCCACATGATTAAATATTTTCAATGACCGAATTCGATGGCAAAGTTTTACAGAAAAAAAAAAGAATTAACAAACTCATGACGTGATAACCATGATGAAAAAAGAAAAAGACCTAATATTCTTTTGCACAAAAAATTTAAAGAAGAATACACGTCCGATTCACAATAATGCCTTAAAACCTTATGTGTGTGTGTGTGTGTGTGTGTGTGTATACAATCAAAAGGGAAAACCCTCTGCCAGGCTCGGTTTACATTTGAATAAATATACTTCGATGATTTGACTAACTGGCCCGGTCACCGTAAGATTACAAATTTTTACAAAGAAAGGGAAAAAGGGTGTTAAACCACACTTTTGGGAACGTGGAAGAAGAACCTGCTAACTATGCATCACCTATGCAGTAGTCCTATCTTAGTTTGTCTTTCACACTTTGTGGTGGCTTATGCTCCATTGTCACTGTCATCCGTTGCGTGTCGTACAATTCCACGATTTTGTCTTGTGCCTCTCGAAGTTGTCTCTACAGCCAGACAACACTTCCCCCATGACCTGGTGACGACGATATCCCCTGGGTTTTCTCCGCCAATTGACGTCACAGTTCCCTATTCTCTTGGTAGATCTCGGCTATTGCAATTTGAGCCTGCTCTAGTTGTTGGGCGGAATTTTCGACGGAAAAGCTCGAAGATTTTGATCTGCCCTCTCCTCTCTTGTCTCCTTTGTCAACTATCTTGACCAACTACGAGTGATCAGTGGGCATTATAGATTCATCGCAAGTTGGATGTACCTTTGGTTCGGCCTTGGGGTGGTCCCCCTCTCCTTCCCGAATTTTCTTCTTAGGCCTTCCTCTTCTCCACGGTTTCAGTCCCAGAGAAGGCACAACCTCTAGCATATTTCTCCTAGACGTATTTGCAACCACCCCAAGCTCATCCTTGGACGATGATGCTACCTCTAGGCCAATAGTTATACCTCTCGAAACTCATAGAAAGGAATCCCAGGTGCACTGAGGGTGAGATATCGCACTCTGACTGCCTCGTAGACCTCATCCCATGCTTGAAAGGGATCCCATAACTACAACAGCGTAAGAGATTCAAAGTTTCCACAGACGAAAAGGAGTCACTCAGCTGGACATCACTAAGACAAATTTACCAAACCAAATTTCGGGAAAGTATGAGCTCGACATATGAGAAGGATTTCTCGCAAAGCTCTTGGAATTTATAGGGAAATCAAGGAGTGATGCTAGGCTAGCCAAAATAATATTCGCGCTTCGCGACATGATGTTTAAAAATTTGGCACGCCTAAGATAATCGATGGATGCTATCCAAAACATGAAAGCCTCGTCGATCGGGGTTGCAGGAAAATGTACGGCACGATCCTTTCGATCCTTTTGAAGTTACGAACCTCCGTTATTGATGAATGACATTTGGTACGCCTGATAGTATGGGTTCTGGAATTTTTAACGACTTTCTCTATAAGATATCCAACCCCTCGGGAGCACACACGCTCATAATTTGTCCTCGGCGCCATTTCTTGACGATTCCAAAGGTCAAGTAAGTACTATGATAATTCGTACATGCATGTCTATCGTACTTGATTTATCCACACTACAGCATGTTGAGGTGCTCATTAAAACCAAAGAAGGGTGGTAGCTTCACAGATCACTCAAAGAATGCATTCAGGATCACATAAGTATTAAAAACGACTAAGACTAGCAAGATGCACAGGTACGTGTTGATATTTTGATTTATTTATGTCAGATCATAGGTTAATTAACTACTAAACTACTTTTGTTTTGACTATAGGGAGAAACTTCCCGATCACCGACTAAAGTCTTCCTTATGACTCCGCTGAAGAACTAAAAGAAACATCGAGACTAAATCACCAAAGTGATGGGAGATGTTGTCCTGGCATCCCCGACAACTTCTTTGAAATGAGTGACACAGACAAGTCGCATGTTGAACGAGGCTCACTATGGACCAATGAACTCGCAAAGGTGGTCAATGCAAAGCCAGGGAAAGCGCAACAATTTGTCGAACATCCGATCAGGGCCCGAGCAACGCCACAATGGTTGAAATCTAGTTTGGTCAAGTACCGAGCGCATGCAACAAATGTTAGAGGAATATATGTGGCTCTGATAAATCAACATAGATCTCTGTGAACCCGAACCTGTGAAGAACTCCTTGTTAGTTGGTATGAATACACGAATAACCATAGTTTTCAAGAAGATATCTTGATTTGACTATTTAGGAATTTGTTGAAAGAAGATGCCACATGGCTATTTTGTGTTTCTTGAACCACACTTAGCTGTTAACTTCAGTTAGAACTTTAGGTTATAAATAAAGGCCTCGATCGATTAAACAAAGGTCGATGGTTTGTTGCAAGAACTCTTTTCTTTCTAGTTGTTAAGAATTATTTTGGAGCTTCTATGAATGAAGAAGTCCTTCTGGACCAGAGACGAAGTTGTTTTCATCATATGCATGTGTAATTGAGCCTGGAGAAGAACTATTTCCTATTCAGTTCATGAGAAGATGTAACAAGTAAGAGCTAGCAAATATATTGTCAAGTTATCTGGTGCAATTGTTTTGCTGTTCTTTTCTCTAATGATGGAAATGATGAATCGTTGTGTGGATGTATGATGAAGGATTATGGTAGATGAATTATTTTGCTTGCTATTGATCTTACCATATAACTGTTTTCTTCTAATTAGTATTCTCAAACAGTAATTGTATTCTCACGTGGTTAACGTATTATTACTAGGCTTGTGGTATAGGATTATCATTTTCATGTTTGAGCAGCAGGTTATCCCAAGCTCAGCCTCTTTTGCAGTAGTTAAATTTTCTCTCATCTTATTTTCTTGGATAGTTTAGGTTAAAATCTCAGCTAGCAATCGAGTGCTGACACGGTTAAAGTATTATTACTAGGCCTGTGGTAAGAGATCGTTGTTTGCATTCTAGAGTGAGGGTTATCCCAAGCCCGAAATTTCCCAGTCTTTAGACTTCCTTATCGTTGTGTGGCCAAGTTGGTTTATACCGGATTTTTCTCACATTTATCCTAACTAAAGAGAAAATACCAAAAGAGAAAATCCTGACTGAAGGAGATGCCTCCACAAGAAAACACAAAGCCCATCGATTAAATTGGTCAGATCGTGAGATCTGGAGAACCATTCCAATCACAAACGCTGCAGAGTCTAATTGGGCCTCGATGGCGGGTTTGGTTCCTACTGTTGAGTTAAGGGGCTTAAGACCCATCAACAACAGGGAGAATTAGTTTTACAGTTTGGGCAACCCGCTTCACGGGTCCCCTTCATAAGGGGGCAACATATATCCTCACTCGAATAATCCTTATCATACTTCCGTCTTTTCACAGATTTCAGTGATGATGCCCATTCAAACTTCTCTGAATCAATTAAACAGAGGATACTACCTTTCGAGTCAGGGAAAGGGGGTAAACCAAGATCCTTCTTGGCCTGCAATGTTTCAAAGTCATTCTTTCCCTGGACCTTGGCATCAAATGCCACAATCCACCACTAGTACAGTCATTGTCAGTCATACATGAGCTCCATCACCAACCTCTGCCAGTCATGTTGGAGATGGGTCAACAACTTCTAAAATTTATGTTGACAACCCGTACCCGACCATTGCTAGTCATGCTAGGGGCACCACTTTAGTTGCCACAAGTTATATCAATGCCACATTTTCGACCTCTGAGCACCATGTAGGAGATGAATCCCCCACCTTTTCCTATCACATTGATAGTATGCCGCTGACTGTCTTGAACGATACTGGGGGCATTGAGAAGCCCACACACCTTAGACATAAGACTAAATTCCTTTGCAGGACTTGTGAAGGAAGTCATATTACTCATTTATGTCCAGCCATGGCAAGATATCAGAAGCACGGGGCTTTCCTAAGGGCCCTTCGGATTCTAAGGTGTCTGTGGTTTCCCCACACCTTGTTCCTTCGATTGACACAACAGTAATGTCGTTGCAATCCTCTCTTGATCACACCCCCATTTGTGAGGGTGATGTATCCCTTATCCCTGTTACCCCGCATCCTCTTCAACATAGAATTGAAGAAGCGGTCGTATCAGTGCAATCTCTGGTCAATCCTACTCTCCCTGTGGAGAGTGATGCATCCTTCAATCATGTCGTCATCATTCTTGATTCAACACCTTATGAATGAGAGAGAGACTTTCTTTCACCAAGTCCTCTCCCTCCTAGTTTTGAGGAGATCACATTTAACTGGGATAGTCCCATGGGGTATCCAATCCCCCCACCTATGTCTTTTCCATTAAGAGACATTGTTTGATCTATCACAGAGCTTATCTACTCAGTTAGTCCTTTATCCTCCTCAACTTGGAGAGCTTTGGGTTTTCCCAATATTATGTCACCTATTCGTAGAATACTGACATTCCATAGAAGGTCGGTACGGGAGCCTTGGCCTCCCCCATTACATATTGATTATAATATCATAACAAGATTAATTTAAGCTCTTTTCCATCTTGTCTTTAAAAAAGAAAAAAGATTGATGAGTGATTTGTCCCTTTCACACTTGTTAAATCGGATTTGAAAGATTATGAGTCTTAGTTAAGCTCTTTTTCGACTCGTTATCAAAAAGTGAAAAGAGCGTCGAGTGAACTTGTCTTTTTCACACTCGTAAATTGGTTTTGAAGAGACGTCTACTTGGCACAAGTTTATCCCTTTTTCACACCAAGTAGACTAAAAAACATAAAAAAGGACATTTTTTGGCGTTAAGTTGTGATTGCATCTCATACCCCTACTTGCAGTATTGAGCCTATAGCCGGTTCTCTCTTTGCATTATAAACCATTTACCTCAACAATTTTGCATCCTCAACCAAGGAGAGCCTTGACATTTATGTCCTTCGCAATTTGACACCGTATACCTAGGAGAGAACATTCCCCTAAGTTTCCATCTTCCGCATGCACTTCCCTTCATTGAGCATAGGTACGTTCCACTAATGGAACTAGTTTTTCTTACTTGCGACACTCGTTTCCTCCTTTGTATCATAGCATTCGTTTGTTATGAAAAAACAAAAAAAGACAAGCGGGAAGGGAGTATTATCTTATATCGCCAATAGTTGTGTCACCTTTGGACAGAGCACAAAGAGATTTCAGTCTATTCATCATAATTTTAGGTTTAGCATGGCCTTAGGATGTTGATCTCATTACAGATTCTTCTATGCCGACTGGTTACTCTTCCAATCCCTACAGGGAACTTCATTGATGCCTCCTACATCTCATGATTTTATCATTGGGTCTATGCTACTAGGGTCCACCATATGTCTCTTTATCTTGTTCAAAGGAAGTCTATCAACCTGTGTCGGCCACTCCTCATAACTCTTGACCTTCCATGTCAGCCATACCCTCAGTTTGTCTCAGAATCACATGATACCTTAGTCCTATCATGCACCGTGGCCCTACTTCAATCATTGGTAGGTAGCCTTGAACCCAACAGTCAACATTTCATCATTGGTCCCTGACTGGGTGGTTTCCCTTGTGTTCGACGGTAAGACATCTATTCACACATTGGGATTTGTGCAATGTCTTGGATGCCATTAGCCTTATTGGTGGTATCCTCGCCTTTGTCAACAATTTTTCATCATTGGCTGGTATTCAGAGGGTCTTTTTCGTGTACCACTTGCACTTGGGACACGCGAAAGATGCACAGGTTTGTTGGTTCATGAACTTATTCTTCATCCGATTTCCACCAAATCATAAATATCTTGCTTTGTACCTCATGATGACTGATGAGAGATGCCTTAATTCTCTCCTTTCAGTGGGTCTCTTTCCATCGACATCAACCAATTTATTCTTCAAATGAGGCCTAGAATTTTATGAGTACCTTGAGGCTTGTAGTCATTAGTGGTAGGCTCTCTCACCATCGACATTTGGGAATACATCAATGTCTCATGATCGATGGATTCTTCAGGTGTTCGACATCAAATCCTCTATTCACACTTGTAATAATGTACTTGGTGCCTTGATACCTATTTTCATTATCAGTAGGCTCTCTCGCATTTGTTAATGTTATACACCAATGACCGATAATCAAATGATGTCTCATTGTCTTCGACCTCAACTCCTTTATTCACATGATGTAGACTTACACCTTTGGCGGATTGTGTAGAAGACTTGAATACATCACTATGTGGTCGCATATTTCTTGAGTTGTTGCCTCCTTTTCATTTGGACAAGTACCTATACGACTTCAATGATCACGGGAGACCAGATTATACTCTATGGTATACAGATATCTTCAGTTTGGTTTTGAGACTGATTCTACTGGGCCTTGTTCGTGACTATGACAACTTTTTGGCATGTAACCACATTTGTATTTGCCTATTCATGGCCACAGACACTTGTTTGGTATATTTTTCACATGGATATGCAATGTATTTTGGCAACCATGTATGAAAAGTCAGTACATAATGTAATGAGCGATTGAGTTCGTCCAGTTGGTTCTCTACCACTCCACTTCTAGGTTATTTATAATGTATTTTGGCCATTACAGATTCTCCTCTAACCTCACGCATTAGGTGGCATCTGTTATAGCAAGATTTGCCTCACCCTATGCAATATTGCAGAGAGGAACTTATTCCATTCCCCCATGCTGAATTAATTTCCCTGATTGATAAATCTAGAGAAAAAAACAAATATTTTTCCACTTGTATGCACCTTGAAAGATATACAACAAGCATATACGCCGGATGCTCCACTACAACCCATGTACATCGGGATTTGTGCCAGAAAATCAAAATTAAATGTCGGATTTCCATGTCATGACAGGATATCTCTGATCCTTAGCCTTCCATATACTGGAAACGTTCCAACTTTGAGAGAAAATTACTCTAGAGCTATGGAAAGGAGGAGAGAATTCAAATTTGAGAGAAAAATTACTCTAGAGAAATTATTACTTCATTATTGAGTCTGCATCCCTTTGTCATTTAAGTCTGAACACAGTGTTCAACCCCCAAGCTCTTACCTTATTGATGGACAACCTCTTTGTCTCCCTTATATGATCTTGCCTTTGGTGGAGGATTGAAGTGGTGGAGGCCCAGTTGGAAGGAACTCGGTTTCTTGGTTCTGAACCATGCCGACACAGAAGTCTGTAATGTTTTCACTTCTGTTGATCATTTATTAATAGAAATACTCCTTTCTCGTACAATTGATATCTTGCAAATATATGTGTTATGATCCATGGGCATGCTTGTTTTGTATATTGATGGATTACACTATCTAATGTGCTAACCTATTATATCATCACTATATGCTTTCTCTGCTTGTTTGTTGAGAACTTGTTGTAGGTATAAAGCTTTGGGTCAAGGTGCTCAATGGTGGACATCATCAAACATTTGGATGAGGTAATCCTCTTTCTTACTTCTCTTGCACATTAGTTTATATAGCATATTCTAGAATTGAGTTGATTTCTATAGTCATACATGTCTATTGTGGTTAACCCTAGCCATGGAGAGATTTTCCTCGTAACAGAATTGGAGACCATACTGGGGATGAATCTTCTTTCTTAGGGTTTGGAGTAATTTTCTCCTTAGATTGATCTTGTTTCTATTGTGGTTCTTGTCGTATCATTACTTGGCGGGTCCTGTTCACTCCGGGTCTGAGTTTTCAGCCTTTCTCCCTTGCCTCACCTTGTTTCAAATCATATACGCGCCATTTTTTCTTGACAGTCGCGGATACACGCAAGTTGTCTCAATGCAAGCTGCGTATATACGCTATGTTTGCCCAAAAATTCACGTACACCTTTTACCTTCCTATTTTCTTGGTCTGGATTTTGTTGGGTGGGATTTGATGCTTGTTGAGCCTTCTTAGGTCTCTGTAAGTCCTGTTGAGTACTTGTGGGATGACAGGAAACCCTCTTTTGGTTGAATTTTTGGGCGAAGTTTTTCTCTTCATCTTTTCATTTTTATTTTCCTTGTACATTGGTTTGGGTGTTTCATTGTTGGATATCCTGCTTGAGTTATCTCTCTTTTATACACAGTAGGGCGATATATCAAGTTACTTTTCAGTCCGTGCATTTTCAGTTTCAATATATTGAAAATACAAAATATAGGCATTTTTCATTGCTTGACATCTTTTGTCTTTTGAGTTTTTATCATTAGCTTAGTGCATACAGTGAAAGATTGCATTTTTTACTTCTGAATCGCAGAGTTGAATTTAAAAATTGCATCGCTTTTAGAAGCATATAATACATTAAAAGTTGATGTTAGACTTTGCATTATTTTCATATTTAATTTCTTGCAGAGTCATAAAACCATGAGTTTCATCACCATAGATTTTTGTGTAATCATGACCATAAAATCAACGCTATAATTTAAAATTTATTAGTAATAATTTTATTTTCTAGGGTGCACAAACTAGCCTAGGATTTAGTGCCTTGGAATAGGATTTTGTGAGTAAACTTCTCCAAGGCAATTAAATCAACATATGTGTCTGAGAAAGGGAGTTGAGAAGTCCATTGTATAATTGGTAAGATCAGGAGGCTCTGCTCACACTGGAGTTAATCATGAGGTCACGTGAAGTTAGTTTAAGGGATATCCCCCAGATACTCACCTAGCGTTAGAGATATTTCTGTGGATTTATTCGTATTCGGGGTTCTTTCTAGTGCCCATACCTCCATGTGAGGCGATTCTTTCAAGGTTTCAGGATTTTCTACCTTGCCCATACGGTGATTCAGACTTACAGTTGCTCGCTTGTGCATCGGTTATACTGTGGTTTATTAGTTACTTGACTTAGGTACCTCATAGGTTACTTGCAGGGGTTATTCTGCTAGTACCCTGGGTCAGATAGGGGTCAGAGAACACATAGCCTTTAGGGAGGATTACCTTTCCTGGGGGATCTGACTGACCGGTTGTTAAGCCCATGAGGGCCCCTATAACTGATTCTATTACCTCCGATCTTTAGCAGGGATTCTCATGTCCCTCTTGGACGAGACATACCTTCTTTTTGGAGGGAGGCCACTTAACCACTTTACCCTGTTTGCATACATATTGGTCGTTTCACTTTTGGAGTGATATTTTCTTACTATTTGGCCTAAAGTTCCTATACTGAGCCCTCATTATGGATAGTGGAGTCCTTCTGGCTCCCTCATTTGTTGCTACTTACCCCATGATGCCCACTTAGTTCATGGGGACAAATCCTCATGTTTCTTATAATGGTATGCAAAACTTTGGTACTTAGTCCATGCCTTGGGACACTATTCATTCTCCCGTTGATATGTCTTCCCTCTCGCGAATCTCTCCCTGGTCCACTTATATGAATCCTAGCATTGGATCTGAGGGCACCATGGCCCAATCCCTGCATCTTCATTTGATATGAGCCATGTCCCTCAACCCGCTTTCACAATGGGAGGTTGGAACTTCCCCTCTTACGGATCCAATCCTAGTTATTCTCTTTCAGGAGCCAATACTCAGATGGGTGCTTATTCTACCTACTACACTCTGTCCATGTATCCTCCGTCCGCCATGTCAGTTCCTTTGAACACTTTTTCCATGGCGAGTCCTCATGTATCCCTGGGTTTTTCATATGCGGAGAATCAATTTTACGGTTCAAGTTACCCGCTTCACGGCTCCCCTTCAAAAGGGGGCAACATATATCCTCACTCGAATAATCCTTATCATACTTCCATATTTTCACAAACTTCGGTGATGATGCTCGTTCAGACTTCTCTGAATCAATTAATTGGAGGATACTACCTTTCCAGATAGGGACAGGGGGTAAACCAAGATCCTTCCTGGCCTGCAATGTTTCAAAGTCAATATTTCCTTGGACCTTGGCATCAAATGCTACAATCCATCATTAGTCCAGACATTTTCATTCATACTGGAGCTCCATCACCAACCTCTGCCAGTCATATTGGAGATGGGTCGACAACTTCTACAAGTTATGTTGACAACCCGTACTCGACCGCTAGTAGTCATGCTAGGGGAAACACTTTGGTTGCCACAGTTATATCAATGACACATTTCTAACCTCTGAGCACCATGTAGGAGATGACTCCCCCACCTTTTCTTGTCACATTGATAGTATGCCATCGACCGTCTTGGACGACACTAGGGGCATTGAGAAGCACAAACACCTCAGACATAAGCCTAAATTCCTTTGTAGGACTTGTGAAGGAAGTCATATTACTCGTTTATGTCCAGCCACGGCTGGGATACCAGAATAATGGGGCTTGCCTAAGGGCCCTTTGAATTCTGAGGCATTTGTGGTTTCCCCAAACCTTGTTCCTCTGATTGACAGGAAAGTAGCATTGTTGCAATCCTCTCTTGATCACACCCTCGTTCTTGAGGGTGATGTATCCCTTATCCCTATTACCCCGCATCCTCTTCAACCTAGAATTGAAGAAGTGGTCGTACCAGTGCAATCTATGGTCAATCCTACTCTCCCTGTGGAGAGTGATGCATCCTTCGATCATTTCGTCAATATTCCTGATCCTTCACCTTTTGAACGAGAGAGAATATTTCTTTCACCAAGTCCTCTCCCTCCTAATTTTGAGGAGATCACTTTTGACTGGGATAGTCCCATGGGGTATCCAATCCCCCCACCTATGTCTTTTCCATTAAGAGACATTGTCTGATCTATCATAGAGACTATCTACTCAGTTAGTGATTTATCCTCCTCGACTTGGAGAGCTTTGGGTTTTCCCAAGATTATGTCAGATATTCGTAGAATACTGACATTCCACAGAAGGTCGGTACAGGGGCCTTGGCCTACCCCATTACATATTTATTAGAACACCATAATGAGTTTAATTTAAGCTCTTTTACATCTCGTCTTTAAAAAAGAGAAAATATTTCCCAGTGATTTGTCCCTTTTAGACTCGTTAAATCATATTTGAAAGATCATGAGTCCTAGTTAATCTCTTTTTCGACTCATTATCGAAAAGTGAAAATATTTCCAAGTCAACTTGTCTTTTTCACACTCGTAAATTGGTTTTGAAGAGACGTCTACTTGGCACAAGTTTATCCCTTTTTCACACCAAGTAAACTAAAAGACATAAAAACGAACATTTTTTGGCGTTAAGTTGTGATTGCATCTCATACCCCTACTTACAGTATTGAGCCTATAATCGGTTCTTGCTTTGCATTATAAACCATTTACCTCAACAGTTTTAGATCCTCAACCAAGGAGAGCCTTTTTTATATCCTTCGCAATTTGACACCCTATACCTAGGAGGGAACATTCCCCTGAGTGTCCATCTCCCGCATGCACTTCCCTGCATTGAGCATAGGTACGTTCCACTGCTGGAACTAGTTTTTCTTACTTGCAACACTCGTTTCCTCCTCTGTATCATAACATTCATTTGTTATGAAAAAAAAAAAAATACAGGCAAGAAGGGAGTATTATCTTATAACGGCAGCAGTTGTGTCTCCTTTGAATAGAGCACAAAGTGATTTGAGTCCATTCATCATAATTTTGGGTTTAGCTTGGTCGTAGGAAGCTGAGCTTGTTACAAAGTCTAATCTATGGACTGGTTACTCTTCCAGTCCCTACATGGAACTTCATTGATGCCTCCTGTATCTCATGATTTTATCATTGGTTCTATGTTGCCAGGGTCCACCATATGTCTCTTTCTCTTGTTTAAAGGAATTCTATCAACCTGTTTCGGCCACTCCTCATAACTCTTGACTTTGCATGTCGGCCATACCCTCAGTTTGTCTCAGAATCACATGATACTTTAGTCCTATCATGCACCCTGGCCCTACTTCCATCATTGGTAGGTAACCTTGAACCTAGTAGTTGACATTTCATCATTGGTCGTTGACTAGGTGGTTTCCCTTGTGTTCGACGATAAGACATATATTCACACAATGGGATTCATCCAGTGTCTTGGATGCCATTATCCTTATTGGTGGTCTCGTCGCCTTTGTCAACAGTTTTTCATCATTGGCTGCTATTTAAAGGGTCTTTTTCATGTACCGCTTGGACTTACGACATGCGAAAGATGCACAGGGTCGTTGGTTCGTGAACTTTTTCTTCGTCCAATTTCCACCAAATCATGTAGCTCCTGCTTTGTACCTCATGTTGATTGATGAGAGATGCCTTAATGTTCTCATTTCAGTGGGTCTCTTTCCATCGACATCAACCCATTTATTCTGGAAATGAGGCCTAGAGTTTTATGAGTACCTTGAAGCTTTCAGTCATTAGTGGCAGGATCTCTTACCATCAACAATTGGGAATACATCAATGTCTCCTGATCGATGTATTCTTCAGGTGTTTGACACCGACTCCTCCATTCACACTTGTAAGAATGTACTCAGTGCCTTGATACCTACTTTCATTATCGGTAGGTTGTCTCGCGTTTGTTAATGATATACATCAATGACCAGTAATCAAATGATGTCTCATTCTGTTTGACCTCAACTCCTTTATTCACATGATGTAGACTTGCACCTTTGGCGGATTGTGTAGAAGAATTGAAGACATCATTATGTGGCCGCATCTTTCCTGATTTGTTGCCTCCTTTTCATTTGGACTAGTACCTATACGACTTCAGTGATCATGGGAGATCATATTGTACTCCATGGTATACAAATATCTTCATTTTGGTTTTGAGACTGATTCTACTAGGCCTTGTTTGTGACTATGACAACTTTTTGGCATGTAACCACATTTGTATTTTCCTATTCATGGCCATAGACACTTGTTTGGTATATTTTTCACATGGATCTGCAATGTATTTTGGCATCCATGTATGCAAAGTCAATACAGAATGTAATGAGTGATCGAGTTCATCCAGTTGGTTCTCTACCACTCCACTTGTGCGTTATTTATAATGTATTTCGTCCATCACAGATTCTCATTTGACCTCACACATTAGGGGGCATCTGTTATAGCAGGATTTACCTCACCCTATGCAATCTTGCAAAGAGGGCCTTATTCCATTCCCCCATGCAGACTTACTTTCCCTGATTGATAATCCAGAGACAAAAAAAAATATTTTTCCACTTGTACGCACCTTGAAAGATATATAGCAAGTGTATACGCTAGCTACTCCACTATAACCCACGTACATAAGCATTTGTGCCAGAAAATCAAAATTAAATGTCGAGTTTCCATGTCACGACACGAGATCTCTGATCCTTGGCCTTCCATATACTGGAAAATTTCCGAATCATCCCTTCAGTTGCATTTTGAAGGCTATAAAGAAGCCAATTCCAAGCTATGGAAAGGAGGAGAGAATTCAACTTCAAGAGCAAAATTACTCTGGAGAAATTATTACTTCATTATTGAGTCTGCATCCCTTTGTCCTTTAAGTTTGAACACAGTGTTTATCCCCCAATATCTTCCCTTATTGATGGAGAACCTCTTTGTCTCCCTTATATGAGCTTGCCTTTGGTGGAGGATTGAAGTGGTGGAGGCCCAGTTGGAAGGAACTCGATTTCTTGGTTCTAAACCATGTCGACACCGAAGTCTATAATGTTTTCACTTCTGTTGATCATTTATTTATAGAAATGCGCCTTTCTTGTCCAATTGATATCTTGAAAATATTTTTGTTATGATCCATGGGCATGTTTGTTTTGTATATTGATGGATTATGCTATCTAATGTGCTAAACTGTTATATCATCACTATATGCTTGCTTCGCTTGTTTGTTGAGAACTTGTTGCAGGTATAAAGCTTTGGTATAAAGTGCTCAATGGTGGACATCATCAAACGTTTGGAGGAGGTAAGCATCTTTCTTACTTCTCTTGCACATTAGTTTATATAACATATGTTAGAATTGAGTCAATTTCTACAGTCATACTTGTCTGTTGTGGTTCACCCCAGCCATAGAGATATTTTCCTCGTCACAAATGTTGAGTCTAAAGTTCACAGATCATGACCTATCCGACGAGAATAAGTTCCCAGACTTATCCCCAAAAATTATTTGAGGACATTCATTAATTCATAGACATCATTTATCAGCGTTGAGACAAAGACATAGGCAACATGATTGGAAAAATAGGGAATCATGAATTTGTTATAGATCCCACGTTTTGGTAGTTGCAATGAAATAAATGCATGTGTGAAGATATTGTTAAGTTGCATTCATGGAAGATACCTATGGTTGGAAAGTAAAATGAAAAATCATTGTCAAAGAAGATGAAGGAGAAGTTTGGTATGTTTAGAGAAGTATGCAAACTCGATGTGCCAAGTATCAATGGAAACTCCATCAATTTTTCAACGCAAGTTTTATCTTGAAAATTGTTGAGAAAGTTTCATAGAGATCAAGTGCCAATAGGAGTGATAGTAGTGGTATAAACATGTGACGAAGTTGTGTAGATGAGATGGGATACATTCCTATTCAATCAATTCCAGATATATTGTTGAGAAGTGTAAGACAGACGTATGTAATTTCACTACGCATGGTTGTTAATATTGACAGAATTACTAGTTTGGAGGGAGACAAAAGACTCACAATTTTTGTCAACAACAAATAAGCCGTGCTTAGAAGCAAGGTACATGAATTTGTGGCATACTACACATAAGGAGAGACAACTAGAAAAAAATATTAACTTCTACATCTATAAGGAAGTCATTATGGAAATAATTCAGAGGACACCATGCATACCACCATATGTGGTAAAAGCATACAAGTCAGTTGCACACTTTAAGGTAGGGTGTCATCATATGTATATCCAAGCGAAGAAGTATCCAATCCAAAAGTTGTTTCCTAGACGATATCAAGTAATTGAAGAAGATATGGGACACATAATGAAAGATTGGGATGATGATTGGAATATCCCAGCAACAAAGACAAAGATAGAGCAACTAGAGACACAGAGCCCCAATTTAGAAGAAATACATGATGAAGAAAACGAAGACTGGTACATTGAAGGAAATGGCACAAGAAGAAAAACACAAAAGACAATCCCGCACACAAGAGAGAAGAGAAAATACGTAGACACAGGGAAAGAAAGCACACAATGCAAGAAAAGGAAAGCTATAAGGGAACCAATTGTTCAATCCCGCACAAAATATGACTTGGATAAGATTGCAAATTAGGTTAAGGAAGAAACAAATGAAGTTTTTGAGCACATGACAAAACAAGAAGAAGAAAGGCATTCAGATATGCAAGAACATATTGTTTTGTTGCGATAATTTTTGGAGACCATGAAACTTGCAATGGTACAAAAAGGAAAACAAGAGAAAGCAGAGAATACATCTCAGACAACTGAGGTGCAACATATGACATCTATCATATAAAGATGAATATGAGTAATGAAGATAGTGATAGGAGCCTTAGAGTTCCCCACGACATAATTGAAAGAGGAAGCTAAGGAACTAAGTCACATTGACTTAGTGTTATATTAGTTGTTGTTCGAAGTCTTATATGGATTACAAATGAGTCTGACATAGGCACTTTAAGATCACATAGTGTCAACCTCGATGGAGTTGACAAAGACAGTCAAAGATAAAGACATGTTGCAAGAATAATATGACCAACTTAGTTTGGAACGAGACGATGCCACGCAATGAGAAAAGAGAGTGAAACATGTGGTCGAGTGGGTGTATATAATTATTACAGAAGTACCTAGGGAGGAAGATTCCCCATTGGAGGAAGAGGTGACAAAGATGATAAAATACATTCAGGAATTTTGAACTAAGATCGACGACTTAGAATCAAGATAGATACTAGGCACTCCCCTAGAGAAAAGGGAGCAAAGAGAGATGTCAACGACCACAAATTTAGAGAATATTGGAATCTTAAAAGAATAATGTACAAAACCATATGCACAAAGCATGGGAGCTTGGACGTAGTTGACTGAAGACGTGGATCTGTAGGAGATTGGATAGAATTTACAAGCTCCACAGGACAAGGTGCAAAATTTTAAGGAAGTCATGAGTACATTACAACGAGTAGAGATGGTAACAACAATTCCAGAAAACCAAAATATATACTTAGATATGAATAAACAAAAGTAAGAGCAGTAGGATCATGCACAAAATATCGATACCTTACAGGAAAAATACTACAAGGTGGCAGCGAAATTAGTATCTAATCAAGTTATATTCAAGGAGACAATCTAAGAAAGTACTAAAAAAGTAAAGACTCATAAAACTATAGAGATGGCCAAAGAAATTGTGTAGGGAAGAAACACAAGTCAAAGAAAAAGTTGCAACATCCAGAGATACATTACATAAATTTTTGGCAACATGGAAGCAAACCTGTAGTGGCTTGGGACGAGCTACATGTAAGTGTTTGGGGCCTGATGGAGTAGGTTATTTTGAATAAGTTTTGGAAATCACGCAGAAGCAGATCATGCGACATTTTGGCAAAGGAACAACACACACACAAAAAGTCGCTAGCACATTATCAGGAGTCAACGCGCAAGAAACGAGAGTTAGTTAGAAAGTTTTAGGAGATTTTTTCCACTTCGTAACCATGTTGTAATGGGATTAGCCCTAATAAAATACTATAAATATGTAATGGGTTTTAGGTATAAGGAGAGCTTGAGTCAAGAATGGATAGTGAACAATTGACTAAGTGTTCGGGTGTTTTGAGTCATGACAGAGGTTTTCGGGAGTTAGGATCACATTGCAATAGAACGGATTATGCAGGTTTGGGTAATGTCAATTGATATATATATTTTTGTAAGCGCAATGCGTAGATGTAAGGAGATTGTGAATGAATAAAATAAGAATGCAGTCGTTCTGGACATAGCTCAGTTTGGGGTGAAATACATTAAAACCTTGTGTCTTGATGTGTTTCTTTCGTGTGTTATGTTTCTAATGCATATGATGGATGGTTAGTACAGATATGTTTATTGTTTGCGTCTATTGTGAAAATATGGTGAATTTTTAGTATTCTGAATATGTCACCAATATATGTTGTTATGTTCATGCACACTAAAGTTAATGCCGAATGAATGAATGTTAAGTGGAGTAACATTGCACAGAGGGTATATTGCATGATAATTAGAGGTCAAGTAATGGGAATTGCACACAAAGTATATGAATGGATAATGCATAGTGTGGTCATGTTGAATGCCTCACTTTCCTCCACTGTAAAAACTTGGTTCCTACAACCCCTCTAGAGGACTTAGGTGAGACTTCACTTGTTTGCAGGTGATGATGAAAGGGCTGGTGTCTAAGGGTTTTGTTGGTTTATTAATGATTAACCTCGGGTCTGCCCACCACACGCCAACAATGTCCATAGTGTATATCTATAATATTTGTTTTCAATAAATTATATTATTTTCTCCTTTCAAAAGATAAAGAAAAAGCTAAAGATATGGGGATTTCCTCCTTCTCCTAGAGGATGGATATTATACATGTTGGCTTAGTAACAAAGTGATTTCATAAAGGTAACACTTCTAATTTTAATACGGAATATTGATTCTCGTTGCTTTGTAATCTCTTTAATTATGAATTATAAGTAGAGAATGTGGATATTTTCTAGAAAGTGATATGAGTTAAAAAGAAAGAAAAAAAAAATTAATTTTTTTTTATGATAAAAAATGAATTGTACATTTATTTATTGTGCAATTTATTTTTTTCATTTTAATCTTTGATTATATTTGTAATGTACTTTTTTGATATGAGTTAAAAAAAAAAAAAAATTAATGTTTTTTTTATGATAAAAAATGAATTGTACATTTATTGTGCAATTTTTTTTTTTTCATTTTAATCCTTGATTATATTTGTAATGCACTTCTTTTGTTTTCTAGTAGTGTTTCTTTGACTTGGAATAGCATTTAAATAAAAAAATATCTAATCCTTTATCACACCAACCCTTAGTGCACTACATTTTAGGTGATTCATAGGGTTTTCTTCCAACAAATGAAACCCTTCAAAATTAATAATGAGAATCGACATTTTGTAATGTACTTCTAACAATTATGTGATTTTCATTTTAAATTAAGAAACAAAATAAAACATATAAATTTTCTTTATAATATAATTCTAATAATTATGTGATTTTTATTTTAAAATAAAATAAATAAAAAATAAACATATACATTTCTTTATGTAAATTATGATACTAGTATTCTTTTTACTTTTAATATACATTTTCTTTATGTAAATTATAAATTATGTTATTAGTATTTTTTTTTCCTTTTTCTTATTTTCATTATTATAATAAGTGCATTTTTAAATTATAAAAGTATATAAATTAATGGTATGGACAATTAAATTTGGAAATATTTTGTTTCTAATTTTTTTTTCTTGATTTATTTATTTATTTTTATTATTTTAAGTGTATTTTTAAATTGTATCAATATATTAATTAATGGTATAAACATTCTTGTTTTTTTCTTTTTTTCTTTTCATTATTATAATAAGTGCATTTTTAAATTATACTAGTATATAAATTAATGGTACGGAAATTCAAATTTGGAACATTTTATATCTCATTTTTATGTTTTCATGATTCATTTATTTCTTTTTATCATTTGAAGTGTATTTTTAAATTGTGTTAGTATATAAATTAATGGTATGGGGTGAGTGTAATAAGTTTGTGGCCAAAAAAGTGATAAGGGTATGAGTAAGAACGTGCACTTGCAGAAACGTGTGTGCGTTCTTAGGAACATGCACACGTTCCTATACCTATAGGTTTGGATGTGGCCGAACCTCCACGTGGATTTTCGAACCTCCACATGGATTGTCGAACCTCCGCATGTGCCTTCTTAGTGGAAATAAGGCATGCACAGTTTTAAGAACACGTGCATAGGTCTAAGAACACACACACATTCTTACTAATAAAATTATTTAAAGGGCCCGAGCACAATTTGTACCCATTGTGCAAAACTCGCGCTCGTGTTTCTCTCATTGGGAAAATATAGTGGAGCTAGAGAGGAGGAAGAAAGGGAGGAGGGGGCCACTATGTCTAGGTATGTTACATTTTTCTTAACTATAATCCAATTTAGTCATTCCAATTTAGTATCTCCCAAAAATCTAAATTCAAAAAAATTGTAATTTTGTATTTTAAATAAGAAAGGAACCTAATTTACATGTCATGGCTTTCAAATTGCAGCATATATAATACAATGGAACCCTAAGACAATTTAAACTTCTCAGAAAAAAACCAAGAAGATCAAAACCCCAACCCACCACCACCACACAATGTAAACACTAAAATTGATGAGTGGTTGGTTATATTACGAATCCTTGAGGAACAATTAAGGGAGACTAGAGAGCCTAGAAGAGTCTCCTTGGCCACTTCTTTGGACATAATTGTGCAGTCCATTGCAAGTGCCCAAGGGAAATTGACCTTTATTTCTTATTATAGGGCATGAATGTATAAGTACTATAGCACTGGTTTGGACAGAAACCAAGTCAAAGAACTGGGCGCTTCAAAACAACAAATATTGTCTATTTTTAGGGATCTTATAAATGGACAAGAACTACCATTGACCAGGAAACACATCTCCATTGACTAGTGCATCCATCCCCATATTAGTCAAAATCGGATGGATAGGTGGTATATTGTTTTGATAAACCTCCTTGCAATAACATGGATATGCCCTTATATTTTCTGAGGAAATTATGGGTTGAGTTTATTATGGGTAAGTATGTCAACTACTTTGACATTGGTGACTTCCATGGGGTGGGTTGAGGGTCTACACAGAACTGAGAGCATGCCAAGAGCGACATCGTGTTAGGTCCCTATCCCCCTAGGCGAAGTCCTGGCCCCCCAACCCAACATCCTCATGTTGCATATAACTTGCAACAGGTACAACTAGCCATCTCATCATTGAATCATAGCCTAGTGCAACACAGTAGCTTTGTTGCACTATCCCAATAGGACGTGTCTGTTAGTGACATTGATAGAGGGGTTTGAGCATCAACATGCACATGAGAGTACAGTGAGGAGAGGGAACATGGACATAAAAATCGTCCATGTGAACCTCACAAGTTCTTTAGCTACAGGCATACATAATATGGGCCTATAGAGCCCAGTGGACAACATAGCTCCATGGAGGAGGTTAGTATCTTAACCCTCTCTATGTTCTTCATCGTTATATATTTATTTTGTATTTTGTGTATATATATAGATATTTGATTGTATGTTGTTTTGAAATTGTCGCGGCCTAGAAGTAGAGCCTCTATGAATATGGATGCATTAGTTCCTAGACTTACCATTGATGAAAGAATAGAGAAGACATGTTCATTGGGTGCACCATACACAGGTATGTATCACATTTGATAGATTCATTATATAGTCATTTCTTTATTTTATGACATCCTCAATTTTTTATATGTTCTCGTGTTTCTATAGGATTTGGCACCAAGCAATGTCGGGGATTGTCCATCTGAGATGGATAAGTCACCAACGTCACAGGTATCATGTGTAAAGTTAAATATCATATAATTCTCAAATTGCTTGTGTTTATGTTTTTTAATTTTACTATTTGGTACTAATAGTTCAATTTTATTCATATGTATACATGTCGTTTATATATTTTCTAGGTATAGTAGTATTGCACCCCCTAGGAACCTCATCGTTACTTATGGGTTACCTTTCTCAAGTCCTAGGGTGTGGTAATCATGTACAACCTATGAGGATCCATCACAACCCACATTTCTGCCACCCACTTCCACCACCACTTCCGGCCCCATCGACAGAGACTACCACAATAGAGGTCATCTTGGAGCAGGTTGTATAACCTAGTGCTCCATCTTCTAGTGAATCTCCATCGATTCTTGAGATATTCACGGTGATATAATGCATTGATGATAATTTTTTATGTTTCATGAACTTGTTTTTATGCATATTTGTTTTATTTTCTTGACTTGATCCTTGTAATTGATTAAGGGTGGCATTGCAGAGATATTGGGGTCATGGAGGAGGGTAACATCCTCATGATTAATAGTTTCATATGTAGTGAGTTGTCTTAGGTTAAATTAAAAATAATTAATTTGTATGTCTATTAATTCATTGAATAAAAAAACATATAACATTGTTTATTCTTTGTGCAGTCTCTAGAGCGTTGAAGCATGCCCAGGCCTAGAACCTCTTGAGGTGCATCCTCAAGCAAGAGAAGAAATATAGATTTATGGGATGCTCCTGAGGGTGGCAAGGGTGGAATGGTCAATGATTGACCAACTACTGCCATTTTGTAACTAGGCCACGATATAGATGTTTTTTATGTTAGGGCACTTGTTGCCACTTTGTATACTAGGAATGAGTTGCCATTTTGTAAAAAATGTACAATTTAGATGATGTTATATATATATATATATATATACACACACATATTTCATGACACATTTTTTTATGAATCTCATTGTTTCTACATTTGATGTTGATGAATATATGAATTCCAAAGTGTATGAATTTCATGTGTATTAATCCCTTGGTTTTTTTCTAAAGTGATATAAATACTTGCATTGTGTATTAAGGAATGGTTTATGGTGGAAAATATTGCCAAGTGTTAAATCCATAAGCAATTAATGGTTCTCAAGTAGCATTTCTAGCTAAACAACCATGTATCTCTACATCATTGATAGATCATTCCTTCTGAATTATTTGCATGAATGTTGTGGATATCCATATTCTAACTCACAACCAACAATATGGACTACCTCTTGAATTATCTCCATCTAAATCCAATGACAATCCAGACTCAAATAGTGGTCACTTGAAACTATTGTGACCTAAACAATGACATATTACAATAATTTATTATAGAAATAAATTTTCTCATTTATCTTCTACATAATTGTAAATCACTTAACAATTTCAGCTCAATGTTATTTTCTAGGGCACACACATTATTCCCCTCTTTCTATGCATGATATATATAAAATCAGTTGATTTATGTGTAACCCTTCATAAATGCCAAAACAATTAGTCAAGGACTCATTAATGCACATGTTTGTTTAGATTGTTTAGTGGATATATGTAAATTTTGTTAAACCCATCAATTATTAATAAAATTTATTCAATCTTCCATGATTTCCACTAAACTTATTGATTTAGATCAATATAACGAGAGAGTTCACATGGAAACTAGATCTTAGAATGGGTATCATTTTCCACCTACAAATACAAGTTTTGAGGTTACATTTCATGACACACCATAGAAAGCTATGTTATGCTACCAAAATTCCTTTAGGGAGACTTGAAACCATTATTCTTTTCCCTTCAACATCTATGAGATTTTATTGCACATTCCTACCCAATTTTTGGGTTAGAGCACACAGGGAGACAAAGGACCCTCCCAAACCCAATCCCAAAAACTTGTTGATGCCATGCCATGCCTTTCCATGTCATGCCATTGTCATGACATTGTCATTCCTTTCCAATTCATTCCATCTGCATTTCCACGCCATTTGCAAACCTTTCCATGCCATGCCATTTACATGTCATTTCCATGCCTTCCGAAGTCATGCCATGCCATGTCATTTCCATGCTATTTCCATGCCTTCCCATTCCATTTCCATGTCATTTTCATGCCATGTCATTTCCATGCCTTTCCAATCCATGCCATGTGGTTCCATTGTCATATAGCTTCCCATGCATTGTCATGTACTTTCCCATTTTAACCTATATAACAATAAACATAACTTTCCATAACATTGTCATGCCTATCCAAGCCAATAAATGATATTAAATAAGTTACACTAGGATAAATATAACAACCCTTAACACAAGTAATCAATAAATGAAAGGGGGTTGAAAATGAAAGCCTAAACTAGGGTTTAGATAATAAAAAATGCTTTCCGAAATGAAATGTGACACATAAAAGCCCTAGAATATTCAAGATATCATTGTTATGCCTGCCAATCCATTCCATGGAATTCCATTCCATGCCATGAAATTTACATGCTTTTCCAAGCCATGCCATTGTCATGTATCTTCCCAAGATGGAACATAACAACCCTAAAATATTCAAGACATCAATCCCTAGAATATTCAAGACATCATTTCCATGGCACATAATATCCCTAGCATATTGAAGACATCATTTCCATTCCATTTCTGTGTCTTTCCATGCCATTTCCAATCCATGCCATGCCATGCCATGAATAAAATTATGCAAGGAAAAAGTTAAATAAAAAAGGGGATTGCAATGAAAAAAGAATAGCAAAGAAAGAAACATTATCATGCCATTACCATGTATTGCTAAGACAATAAATGATATTAACTAAGTTACAACAGGAAAAATATAACAACCCTTAAAAAAGTTATCATTAAATGAAAGGGGGCTGGAAATGCAATCTTAAACTAGGGTTTAGATAAAAAATTCTTGATGAAATTCATTATGGCACATAACGGCCCTACAATATTCAAGACATCAACCCCTTTCATTTCCTTGCCATGCCATGCCTTGCCTTTGCATGCCTTTCCTTTCCATGCCATGCATTTCCTTGCCTTGCCATGTCATGCCTTACCTTACCATGCATTTCCTTTCCTTACCATGCCATCCCATGTACGAATTTCCATACCTTTCCTTGCCATGCCATGCCTCTCTTGTGTTTCCATGGTATGGTATGGTATTCCTTTCCTTGCCATGGTATGGTATGATATGGTATGCCTTGCCTTTCCTTTCCATGGTATGGTATGGTATGGTATGTTTTTCATTTCCATTTCCTTGTATGGTATACTGGTATGGTATGCCTTTCCTTTCCATTGCCTTGCATGGTATGGTATTGTATGGTATTCCTTTTCTTCCCATTGCCTTTTATGGTATGGTATGGTATGGTATTCCTTGCCTTGTGTTTCCTTGTCTTTCCATTGCCTTGCATGGTATGACATGGTATGGTATGGTATACCATGTCTTTCCTTTCCTTTCCATGCATTGTCATTCCTTGCATTTCATTGCCTTGAATGGCCTTTCCTTGCCTTGCCAAGTATGGTATGGTATTGTATGGTATGGTATGGTATGTCTTTCCTTTCATTGCATGGTATGGTATGAATTTAGTTGTATGTATGGTATGGTATGAATTTCCTTGCCTTGTGATCTAGGTGGATATCAGTGGCCACCCACCTTTTCCAACTGGCTCAAAACAATTTTCTGGCAATTTTGGCAATTTACTATTTTTAGCAGTTTTTATCTTTCGGGGCCATTTAGAGGGCCTAAATGAAGGCTTTTAGGGATCGATATTCTCAATGATAGCCGAAGGCATGATTGAGCCCCAAAAATGAATCTCATCAATGATACCTTTCCAACGGGCTATCATACACCTAAACGAAGATTGTATGCAAAAGTTATGACCCCGGTAAGTTGATGCACCAACTTACAAATGGGGCCCATGTGAATTTTGGTGCTTCATCTCCCAGGGTTAGGTTTTTGGACGTCGAGGGTTTTTGACATTCTTTTTTATTGTAAAAAGGCCTTTAGAGCCTCATTGTAATCATCTTCTTGTGAAGGCAAGTAGCTGTCACATCTCTTCTCAGAGATAAGCTGCCACCATTCTCGAAAGTCTTTCATTCTGTATTTTTACAGTCTTTGTACATTTCTTTTATTAATAGAAATTGTGTATTATTATATATCTGTGTTTATAATTGCATCTCTGATACATTTCTGTTATATTATTGTATATTATTTTTTATGGTTGCATCTTGATACATTTCTTTTATATTATTGAATATCTGTGATATCTCTGTGCATTTTGTTATTATATCTCCGCTCTCATTTCGGGCCAAAAATAATCTGGATCAGTGGTATCAGAGCAGGATGCTCTTGATCATTTTTCACTGCATGTCCCCAATGAGGTCCGAGTATAGAAAGTTGGGTCTCGATCTTGTCTCTCTTGAAGACAATCGCTCTCGCACACCAAAGAAACCCTCAATGGTGGAAGAAAAGAAAAACAACGGAGCAGATGATCATATCAACCTATTGTTTGAGAAAGCTCTCACATGACAGAGGGTCGAAATTATGGATAATTTTTCCCACATCCTTCAATGCCTGCTGATAGAAACAGGTGCATATTCATCAAGCAACCACTTTGGAAGCACCTTGCCTTTCAAGGTACAAGTTAATTTTGATATTCCTGTATTTGAAGGATAGATAGATGCATAAGCCCTAGATAAATGGTTAAATCCACTAGAAGTTTATTTCTTTGTTCACAATTTTTTCAATAGAGAAAAGATCACCTTCGCACTCCTTAAAGCTCTCCCCCATGTCAAACATTGGTGGGAAACTTACTGGGAGCAAAGTTTCACAAAGGAGTCTGGAATATATGGGGCCGAGCCCACTTGGGATTTTTATTTGGATGCGGTAAAGGAACAGTATTACTCTGTTGGAAACTATGGGGACCAATACATGAGATGGAACACACTATGGAAAGAAAGGGTCCAAGCAGTTCTGGAGTTCACCAATACCTTCCATATTGTGGGGCTCTACACAGATACATCCAAACTGAAATGGGTTTTCTGGACATCTCATCACTCGGTGCTGCTTATTGATATGCTATTAAAATCGAGCAGAAATTTAAGCACCAGAATAAATGGGAGTTTGGGTCTGCAAATCCGCAACAACCAAAGTATGACAAAGACGACCCTAGAAAAAAGTCTCTCGAAAACCAGTCCAAGCCACATGAAAATAAGGGTCACAGAAAGACAAAGAAGGACACCAGAAAATAGTGCAATTTCCAAAAAATCCCCTGGCACAACACCGATGAATGCCTCTCAAAACAGTCATTAGTGGCTGAGATCAAAGTCAAGAAGACGAACCCTGATTCAAAATCTGATTCTGAAAATACTGGTAAAGGACAGATCATTGGCATAGACCCCACTGCTATTGTCGCGACTGCAACAATTCAACGAGAAGAACCAACAGGTCTCAAAGAGGGGGAGCGCCTTTTTCATTCACATATGTGGGTGAAGGGGACACCACTACATTTTATTTTTGATGCGGAAACCAAAAGAACCTCATCTCAACAGAGGTCGTCAAACAGTTTGGATTGTCAAAAACACCACACCCGCATCCATACAACATCGGGTGGCTTCACCAAGGATGAGATCTTCGTGTCAGCCAACATTGTCGATTGTCATACGGCATTGACCCCTTCAAGGATGAGGTATTATGTGATGTTGCCCCACTGGATGTCTGTGATGTTCTCTTGGGCTAGCTATATATGTGGAAGCACCATGTTATTTATGAGTCTCAACCCCGTAGTGTCATTGTTACTTTGGGGGGTCATTTCTACAGAATACAAGAGGTAGGTCCAACTATTGTTCCACCTAAAAAGTGTCGCAAGTTAGTTTCTCATACTGCAAAATTCAGCTTCTTCACAATCTATTCAAAAGGTGAATAGAGGGACACTGCAACCACTACAGCCTCGGCCCAAACAGCTTCTATCCAACAGAAGTAGGTCGACAAGTTTGCAGCAAAGTGTAAATATTCCTTCTACACAAAATAATCTCATGTGTCGAGACTAGTTAAAAAGGTCCAACCCTTCCAACCACATTTTCGTGACAACCTTCAACAAGCTAAGCAACACAACTTCTCCAGCAAGGCAAGCAGCTCACCAAGATGCAGATTCAACAAACGCTTTTCCCTCTCCCTTAGGCACTCAACACAATGGAGAGAATTTCTTCCTAAGGAGGGAGGATTGATCCAGGTGGATATCAGTGGCTACCCACCTTTTCCAACTAGCTCAAAACAGTTTTCTGGCAATTTTGGCAATTTACTATTTTTAGCAGGTTTTAACTTCCGGGGCCATTTTGAGGGCCTAAATGAAGGTTTTTCGGGATTGAGGTTATCAAACATAGAAAAAGGAATTATTGATCCCCCAACATGAATCTCCTCAAATATACCTTTCCAACGGGCTATCATACGCCTAAAACGAATATTGTATGCAAAAGTTACGACCCCGGGAAGTTGATGCACCAACTTACCCAAATGGGGCCAACGTGACTTTTGGTGCTTCATATCCTAGGGTTAGGTTTTTGGATGTCGAGGGTTTTGACATTCCTGTTTATTGTAAAAATTCCTTCACACCCTCATTGTAATCATTTTCTTGCGAAGGCGAGTAGCCATCACATCTCTTCTCAGAGATAAGATGCCACCATTCTAGTGAGTCTTTCACTCTGTATTTTTACAATCTCTGTACATTTATTTCATTAATAGAAATCGTGTATTACTGTATATCTGTGTTTATGGTTGCATATATGATACATTTATGTTATATTATTGAATATCTGCAATATCTGTGTGCATTTCGTTATTATATCTCCGCTCTCATTTCGTGGCGAAAATAATCTGGATCAATGGTATCATTGCAGGCTGCTCTTGATCGTTTTTCAGTGCATAACCCCGACGAGGTCCGAGTATAGAAATTTGGGTCTCGAGCTTGTCTCTCTTGAATAAAATCTCTCTTGCACACCCAAGAAACCCTCAATGGTGGAAGAAAAGAAAAACAACAGAGCAAACGATCCTATCAGTTTGCTGCTTCAACAAGCCCTCACGCAACAGGGGGACGAAATGATGGAGAATTTTTCCCACATCCTTAAACACCTGCTAATAGTAACAGGCACATCTTCATCAAGCGACCACTTTGGAAGCACCTCTCCTTTAAAGGTACACGTTAATTTTGATATTCATGTATTTGAAGGATAGATAGATGCAGAAGCCCTACACAAATGGTTAAATCTACTAGAAGGTTATTTATTTGTTAACAATTTTTTTGATAGAGAAAAGATCACCTTCGCACTCATTAAATCTTTCCCTCATGTCAAACATTGGTGGGAAACTTACTGGGAGAAAAGTTACACAGAGGAGTCTGGAATATATGGGGTCATGCCCACTTGGGATTTTTTTGTGGATGCGGTAAAGGAACAATATTACCCTGTTGGCAACTATGAGGACTAGTACATGAGATGGACCACACTATGACAAGAGAGGGGCCAAGCAGTTTCGGAGTTCACCAATACCTTCCATACCTTGTGCACAAAGCTGGGTATCAAGGACTCTGAGTGACATTTGGTTCTAAAATACCGTGGGGCTCTACACAGATACATCCAAACTAAAATGGATTTTCTGGACATCTCATCACTCGGTGCTGCTTATCGATATGCTGTTAAAATTGAGCAGAAATTTAAGCACCAGAATAAATGGGAGTTTGGGTCTGCAAATCCGAAACAACCAAAGTATGACAAAGACAACCCTAGTAAACAGTCTCCTGAAAACCATTCCAAGCCACATGAAAAGAAGAGTCACGGGAAGATAAAGAAGGACACCAAAAAATGGTGTGATTTCCACAAAATCCCCTAGCACAACACCGATGAACACTGCTCAAAACTATCATTGGTGGCCGAGATCAAAGACAAGGAGCCGAACTCTAATTCAGAATCTGATTCTAAAAATACTGGTAAAGGACAGATCATTGACGCAGACCCCACTGCTATTTTCGTGACCGCATCAATTCAGCGAGAAGAACCAATAGATCTCGAAGAGGGGGAGTGCCTTTTTCATTCACAGATGTGGGTGAAGGGGACCCTGCTGCATTTTATTGTTGATAGCAGAAGCCAAAAGAACCTCATCTCAACAGAGTTCTTCAAATAGTTGGGATTGTCGACAACACCACACCCACAACTATACAACATCGGGTGGCTTCGCCAAGGATGAGATCTTCATGTCAGCCAGAAGTGTCAATTTTCATACGACATCCAACTCTTCAAGGATGAGGTATTATGTGATGTTTCACCATATATGTGGAAGCACCATGCTATTTATGAGTCTCGACCCCGTAGTGTCATTGTTACTTTCGGGGGTCATCTCTTCAGAATACCAGAGGTAGTTCCAACTATTGTTCCACCTAAAATGTGCTGCAAGGTAGTATCTCATACTGCAAAATTTAGCTTCTTCACGATCTGTTCAAATGGTGAACAGAGGGGTACTGCAACCACTATAGCCTCGACCCAAACACCTTCTATCCAATAGAAGCAGGTCAACAAGATTGCAACAAAGTGTAAAGATTACTTCTACACAAAAGAATATCATGTGTCCAGACTGGTTAAAAAGTTCCAACCCTTCCAGGCACATGTTCGTGACAACCTTCAACAAGTTAAGTAACACAACTTCTCCAGCAAGGCAAGTAGCTCACCAAGATACAGATTCAACAAACGCTTTTCCCTCTCCCCCAGGAACTCAACGCAATGGAGACCATTGATTCCTAAGGAGGGAGGATTGATCCAGGTGTATATCGATGGCCACCCACCTTTTCCAGCTGGCTCAAAAAAGTTTTCTTGCAATTTTGGAAATTTACTATTTTTAGCAGTTTTTAACTTCCGGGGCCATTTTGAGGGACTAAATGAAGGTTTTTCAGGATATAGCTTCTCAATGATATTTTAAATCATTATTGAACCCCCAAAATGATTCTCCTTGACAATACCTTTCCAACGGGCTAATATACGCCTAAAACGAAGATTGTATGCAAAAGTTATGACCCCGGGAAGTTGATGCACCAACTTCCCCAAACGGGGCCCACGTGACTTTTGGCGCTTCATCTCCTAGGGTTAGGTTTTTGGATGTCAAGGGTTTTTGACATTCCTGTTTATTGTAAAAATTTCTTTAGAGCCTCATTGTAATCATCTTCTTGTGAAGGCGAGTAGCCATCACATCTCTTCTCAGAGATAAGTTGTCACCATTCTACCGAGTCTTTCACTCTGTATTTTTACAGTCTCTGTACATTTATTTCATTAATATAAATCATGTATTACTGTATATATATTTTTATGGTTGCGTATATGATACATTTCTATTATATTATTGAATATCTGTGATATCTCTGTGCATTTCGTTATCATATCTCTGCTCTCATTTCGTGCCGAAAATAATCCGGATCAATGGTATCAGAGCAGGCTGCTCTTGATCGTTTTTTAGTGCATGTCCCCGACGAGGTCCGAGTATATAAAGTTGGGTCTTGAGATTGTCTCTCTTGAATACAATCACTCTCGCACACCCAAGAAACCCTCAATGGCAGAAGAAAAGAAAAATGGTGGAGCAGATGATCCTATCAGTCTGTTGCTTGAGAAAGCTCTCACGCGACAGAGGGACAAAATGATGGAGAATTTTTCCCACATCCTTCAATGCTTACCGATAGAAATAGGCGCATCTTCACCAAGCGGCCACTTTGGAAGCACCTTGCCTTTCAAGGTACAAGTTAATTTTGATATTCCTGTATTTGAAGGAAAGATAGATGCAGAAGCCCTAGACAAAAGGTTAAATCTGCTAGAAGGTTATTTCTCTGTTCACAATTTTTTCGATAGATAAAAGATCACCTTTGCACTCCTTAAATCTCTCCCTCATGTCAAACATTGGTGGGAAACTTACTGGGAGAAAATTTTCGTAGAGGAGTCTGGAATATATGGGGCTAAGCTCACTTGGGATTTTTTTGTGGATGTGGTAAAGGAACAATATTACCCTGTTGGAAACTATGAGGACCAGTACATGAGATGGACCACATTGCGGCAAGAGAGGAGCTAAGAAGTTACGAAGTTCGCCAATACCTTACCTTGTGCACCAAGCTGGCTAGCAAAGACTCTGAGTGACATTTGGTTCTGAAATACCATGGGGATCTACACAGATACATCCAAACTGAAATGGATTTTCTGGACATCTCATCACTCAGTGCTTCTTATCGATATGTTGTTAAAATCGAGCAGAAATTTAAGCACTAGAATAAATGGGAGTTTGGGTCTGCAAATCTGAAACAACCAAAGTATGACAAAAATATCCCTCGTAAACAGTCTCCCGAAAACCAATCCAAGCCACATGAAAAGAAGGGTCACGGGAAGACAAAGAAGGACACTGGAAAATGTTGTGATTTCCACAAAATTCCCTATCACAACACCGATGAATGCCGCTCAAAATAGTCATTGGTGGCCGAGATCAAAGACAAGGAGCCAAACCCTTATTCATAATCTGATTCTGAAAATGTTGATAAAGGACAGATCCTTGATGCAGACCCCACTGCTATTGTCGCAACCATAGAAATTCAACGAGAATAACCAACAAATCCCGAAGAGGGGGAGAGTCTTTTTCACTAATAGATGTGGGTGAAGGGGACCCCACTTCATTTTATTGTTGATAGCGGAAGCCAGAAGAACCTAATCTCAATAGAGGTCGCCAAACAGTTGGGATTTTCGACAACACACCTGTATCCATACAACATCAGGTGGATTTACCAAGGATGAGATCTCTGTGTTATCCAGTAGTGTCGATTGTCATACGACATCCATCCCTTAAAGGATGAGGTATTATGTGATGTTTCCCCACTGGATGTCTGTGATGTTCTCTTGGGCCAACCATACATGTGGAAGCACCATGCTAATTATGAGTCTCGACCTCGTAGTGTCATTATTACTTTGGGGGGTCATCTCTACAGAATACCAGCGGTAGTTCCAACTACCGTTTCACCTAAAAAGTGCCGCAAGGTAGTATCTCATACTGCAAAATTCATATTCTTCACAATCTGTTCAAAAGGTGAACAGAGGGATACTGCAACCACTACAGCCTCGGCCCAAACAAATTCTATCCAACAGAAGAACGTCGACAAGATTGCAACAAAGTGTAAAGATTCATTCTACACAAAAGAATCTCATCTGTCCAGACTGGTTAAAAAGGTCCAACCCTTCCAACCACATGTTCGTGACAACCTTCAACAAGCTAAGCAACGCAACTTCTCCAGCAAGGCAAGCAACTCACCAAGATGCAGATTCAACAAACATTTTTCCCTCTCCCATGGGAACTCAATGCAATGGAGATCATTGCTTCCTAAAGAGGGAGGATTGATTTAGGTGGATATTGGTGGCCACCCACCTTTTCCAATTGGCTCAAAACAATTTTCTGACAATTTTGGCAATTTACTATTTTTAGTAGTTTTTAATTACCGGGGACATTTTGAGGGCCTAAATGAAGGTTTTTTTCAGGATAGAGATTCTCGATGATATCTGAAGGCATGATTGAGCCCCCAAAATGAATCTCCTCAATAATACCTTTCTAATGGGCTATCATATGCCTAAAACGAAGATTTTATACAAAAGTTACGACCACGGGAAGTTGATGCACCAACTTAGCCAAACAGGACCCACGTGACTTTTGGCGCTTCATCTCCTAGGGTTAGGTTTTTGGATGTCGAGGGTTTTTGAGATTCCTGTTTATTGTAAAAAGTCCTTCAAAGCCTCATTGTAATCATCTTCTTGCGAAGGCCAGTAGTCATCACATCTCTTCTTAGAGATAAGTTGCCACCATTCTAGCGAGTCTTTCACTCTGTATTTTTACAGTCTCTGTACATTTCTTTCATTAATAGAAATCGTGTATTACTATATATCTGTGTTTATGGGTGCATATCTGATACATTTCTATTATATTATTGAATATCTATGATATCTCTGTGCATTTCGTTATTATAACTCCTCTCGCATTTCATTAAATCTGCTAGAAGGTTATTTCTCTGTTAGAAGCCCTAGACAAATGGTTAAATCTGCTAGAAGTTATTTCTCTATTCACAATTTTTTCGATAGAGAAAAGATCACCTTCACACTCCTTAAAGATCTCCCTCATGTCAAACATTGGTGGGAAACTTACTGGGAGAAAAGTTCCACAGATGAGTCTAGAATATATGGGGCCGAGCCCACTTTGGATTTTTTTGTGGATGCGGAAAAGGAACAGTATTACTCTGTTGGCAACTATGAGGACCAGTTCATGAGATGGACCACACTGCGACAAGAGAGGGGCCAAGTAGTTATGGAGTTCACTAATACCTTCCATACCTTGTGCACCAAGCTGGGTATCAAAGACTGCGAGCGACATTTGGTTCTGAAATACCATGGGGCTCTACACAGATACATCCAAACTAAAATGGATTTTCTGGACATCTCATCACTCGGTGCTGCTTATCGATATGTTGTTAAAATCGAGCAGAAATTTAAGCACCAGAATAAACAGGAGTTTGGGTCTGCAAATCTGCAACAACCAAAGTATGACAAAGACGGCCCTATAAAACAGTCTCCTGAAAACCAGTACAAGCCACATGAAAAGAAGGGTCACGGGAAGACAAAGAAGGACACCAGAAAATGGTGCGATTTCCACAAAAGCCCCTGGAACAACACCAATGAATGCCGCTCAAAACAGTCATTGGTGGATGAGATCAAAGACAAGGAGCCAAACCCTGATTCATAATCTGATTCTGAAAATAATGGTAAAGGACATATCATTGCCGCAAACCCCACTGCTATTGTCACGACTGCAGCAATTCAACGAGAAGAACCAATAGATCCCGAAGAGGGGGAGATCCTTTTTCATTCACATATGTGGGTGAAGGGGACCTCGATGCATTTTATTGTTGATAGTAGAATCTAGAAGAACCTCATCTCAACAGAGGTCGTCAAACAATTGGGATTGTCGACAACACCACACCTCGCAACCATACAACATCGGGTGGCTTCGCCAAGGACGAGATCTTCATGTCTGCTAGCAGGGTTGATTGTCATATGGCATCCAACCCTTTAAGGATGAGGTATTATGTGATGTTTCCCCACTGGATGTCTGTGATGTTCTCTTGGGCCAGCCATATATGTGGAAGCGCCATGCTATTTATGAGCCTCGACCCCATAGTGTCATTGTTACTTTGGGGGGTCATCTCTATAGAATACCAGAGGTTGTTCCAACTACTGTTACACCTAAAAAGTTTCGCAAGGTAGTATCTCATACTGTAAAATTAAACTTCTTCACAATATGTTCAAAAGGTGAACATAGGAATAATGCAACCACTAAAGCCTCAGCCCAAACACCTTCTATCCAATAGAAGAAGATCGACAAGATTGTAGAAAAGTGTAAAGAATCCTTTTACACAAAATAATATCATGTCTCCATACTGGTTAAAAATTTCCAGCCCTTCCAGCCACATGTTTGTGACAACCTTCAACAAGCTAAGCAACCCAACTTCTCCAGTAAGGCAAGCAGCTCACCAAGATCCAGATTCAGCAAACGTTTTTCCCTCTCTCCCGGGCACTCAAAGAAATGGATACCATTTATTCCTAAGGAGGGATGATTGATATAGGTATATATTGGTGGCCACCCTCCTTTTCCAACTGGCTCAAAATAGTTTTCTCGCAATTTTGGCAATTTACTATTTTTAGCGGTTTTGAACTTCCGAGGCCATTTTGAGGGCCTGAATGAAGGTTTTTCGGGATTGAGCTTCTCAATGATATTTTAAGGCCTGATTGATACCCGAAAATCAATCTTCTCAACGATACCTTTCCGATGGGCTATCATACGCCTAAAACGAAGATTGTATACAAAAGTTACGACCCCGGGAAGTTGATGCACCAACTTACCCAGACGGGGCCCACATGACTTTTGGCGCTTCATCTCCTAGGGTTAGGTTTCTGGATGTCGATGGTTTTTGAAATTCCTTTTTATTGTAAAAATGCCTTCAAAGCCTCATTGTAATCATCTTCTTTCGAAGGCAAGTAGACGTCACATCTCTTCTCCGAGATAAGATGTCACCATTCTAGCGACTCTTTCACTCTATATTTTTACAGACTCTGTACATTTATTTCATTAATAGAAATCGTGTATTACTGTATATTTGTGTTTATGGTTGCATATATGATACATTTCTATTATATTATTGAATATTTGTGATATCTCTGTGCATTTTTTTATTATATGTCTGCTCTCATTTCGTGCCGAAAATAATCCTGATCAGTGGTATCAGAGCAGGCTGCTCTTGATCTCTTTTCAGTGCATGTCCCCGACGAGGTATGAGTATAGAAAGTTGGGTCTACAGATTTTCTCTCTTGAAAAAAATCGCTCTAACACACCCAAGAAACCTTCAATGGTGGAATAAAATAAAAATGACAGAGTGGACGATCCTATCAGTCTATTGCTTGAGAAAGCTCTCACTCAACAGAGGGACAAAATGATGGAGAATTTTTCCCACATCCTTCAATGCCTGCCGATAGCAACAGGTGCATATTCATCAAGTGGCCACTTTGGAAGCACCTCACCTTTCAAGGTACAAGTTAATTTTGATATTCCTTCATTTGAAGGACAGATATATGCAAAATCCCTAGACAAATGGTTAAATCTGCTAGAAGGTTATTTCTCTGTTCACAAATTTTTCGATAGAGAAAAGATCACCTTCACACTCCTTAAATATCTCCCTCATGTCAAACATTGGTGGGAAAATTACTGGGAGAAAATTTCCATAGAGGAGTCTGGAATATATGGGGCCGATTCCACTTGGGATTTTTTTGTGGATGCGGTAAAGGAAAAATATTACTCTGTTGGCAACTATGAGGATGAGTACATGAGATTTCACCAATTCCTTCCATACCAAGTGCACCAAGTAGATCTAGATTTCACCAATTCCTTCCATACCTTGTGCACCAAGCTGGGTATCAAAGACTCCGAGCGACATTTGGTTCTGAAATACCATGGGGCTCTACACAGATACATCCAAACTAAAATGGATTTTCTGGAAATCTCATCACTCGGTGCTGCTTATTGATATGCTGTTAAAATCGAGCAGAAATTTAAGCACCAAAATAAACAGGAGTTTGGGTCTACAAATACACAACAACCAAACTATGACAAAGACAACCCTAGCAAACAATATCCTAAAAACCAGTCCAAGCCACATGAAAAGAAGGGTCACGGGAATACAAAGAAGGACACCGAAAAATGGTGCGATTTCCACAAAAGCCCCTGTCACAACACCGATGAATGTTGCTCAAAATAGTCATTGGTGGTCGAGATCAAAGACAAGGAGCAAAAACCTGATTCAGAATCTGATTCTGAAAATACTGGTAAAGGAAAGATCATTGACGCAGACCCCACTACTATTGTACGAGCAAAAGATCCCGAAGAGGGGGAGTGCCTTTTTCATTCACAGATGTGGGTGAAGGGGTCCCCGCTACATTTTATTGTTGATAGTAGAAGTAAGAAGAACCTCATCTCAACAGAGGTCATCAAACAATTGGGATTATCGACAACACCACTCCCGCAACCATACAACATCGGGTGACTTCGCCAAGGATGAGATCTTCGGGTCAGNGTTGCCCCACTGGATGTCTGTGATGTTCTCTTAGTCCAGCCATATATGTGGAAGCACCATGCTATTTATGAGTCTCGACCCCGTAGTGTCATTGTTACTTTGGGGGGTTATCTCTACAAGAATACAAGAGGTAGTTCCAACTAGTGTTCCACCTAAAAAGTGTCGCAAGGTAGTATCTCATACTGCAAAATTCATCTTCTTCACAATCTGTTCAAAAGGTGAACAGAGGGATACTGCAACCACTACATCCTCAACCCAAACACTTTCTATCCAACAGAAGCAGGTCGACAAGATTGCAACAAAGTGTAAAGATTCCTTCTACACAAAAGAATATCATGTGTCCAGACTGGTTAAAAATGTCCAACCCTTCCAGCCACATGTTCGTGACAACCTTCAATAAGCTAAGCAATGTAACTTCTCCAGCAAGGCAAGTAGCTCACCAAGATGCAGATTCAGCAAATGTTTTTCCCTCTCCCCCAGGCACTCAAGGAAATGGAGACCATTGCTTCCTAAGGAAGGAGGATTGATATAGGTGGATATCGGTGGCCACCCACCTTTTCCAACTGGCTCAAAACAGTTTTTCGGCAATTTTTGCAATTTACTATTTTTAGCAGTTTTTAACTTTCGGGGTCATTTTGAGGGCCTAAATGAAGGTTTTTCGATATCGAGATTATCAATGAAAGCTAAATGCATGATTGAGCCCCCAAAATGAATCTCCTTGACGATACATTTCCAATGGGCTATCATATGCCTAAAACAGAGATTGTATGCAAAAGTTACAACCCCGGGAAGTTGATGCACCAACTTACCCAAACAGGGCCCACGTGACTTGTTGTGCTTCATATACTAGGTTTAGGTTTTTTGGATGTCGAGGTTTTTTGACATTCCTGTTTATTGTAAAAAGGGCTTCAGAGCCTCATTGTAATCATATTCTTGCAAAGGTGAGTATCTGTCACATCTCTTCTCAGAGATAAGCTGCCACCATTCTAGCCAGTCTTTCACTCTGTATTTTTACAGTCTCTATACATTTATTTCATTAATAGAAATCATGTATTACTGTATATCTATGTTTATGGTTACATATCTAATACATTTATGTGATATTATTGAATATCCGCGATATCTCTGTGCATTTCGTTATTATATCTTCGCTCTCATTTCATGCCGAAAATAATCTGGATCACCTTGCCATGCCTTGAATTTCCTTTCCTTTCCTTGCATGGGCTTGCCTTGCTTTGCATGGTATGGTATTCATTGTATGGTATGGTATGCATATGGAAATGGTATGGTATGGTCTGTTATGGTATGCATTGTTTTTCCATTTCCTTGCATGGCCTTTCCTTGCTTTGCATAGTATGGTATAGTATGGTATGGTATGGTATGCATTTCCTTGCCATTGCATGGTATGGTATGGTATGGTATGCATTTCCTTACCATTTCCTTGCATGGTATAGTATGCATTTCCTTACCTTTCCATTCATTTCCATGCCTCTACATGACTTTCCTTGCATTGTATGGTATGGTATGCCTTTCATTTCCTTGGCTTACATGGTATGGCATGGTATGGTATGGTATCCATTTCCTTTCCATTTCCTTGCATGGTATGGTGTGCGTTGAATTTTCATTTCCTTGCATGGCCTTGCCTTGATTTGCATGGTATGGTATAGTATGGTATGGTATGGTATGAATTTTCTTTCCATTGCATGGTATGGTACGGTATGGTATGGTATGTCATTGCCTTGCATGGTATGGTATGGTATTGTATGCATTTCCTTTCCATTGCTTTGCATGGTATGGTATGGTATGGTATGGTATGGTATGCATTTCCTTTCCTTGCCATGCCTTTCCTTGCCATTCATTTTCTGTCCTTGCCTTGCCTTGCATGGTATGGTATGGTATGGTATGGTATCCATTTCCTTGCCTTGTATGATATGGCATGTTATGGTATGCATTGGCATTGGAAACATAAATGGAAATGGTATGGTATGGTATGGTATGCATTTCCTTACCTTTTAGTTTCCGTTCATGGTATGGTATGGTATCGTATGTATTGCCTTGTCATTGCCTTGTATGTTGTGCATTGGCAATGGTATGGTATGCATTGTAAATGGTATGGCATGAATTGGCAATGGTATGCATTTCCCTGCAATTGTATGGCAGGCATTGGAAATGGTATTGTATGCTATGGTATGCATTGGCAATGGACATTTTATGCATTGGAAATGGTATGCATTGGCAATGGCAATTTTATGCATTGGCAATGGTATGCATTGCCTTGCCATTGTATGGTATGCATTGACAATGGTATGGTATGGTATGGTATGCATTTCATTTCCATTGCATACCATATCGTACCATGGCATGGTATGGTATGGTATGGTATGCACTGGAAATGAAAATGGTATGCATTAGCAATGGGAATGGTATGGTATGGTATGGTATGGTATGCCTTTCCTTGCCTTGGTATGGTATGGTATGATATGGTATGACTTGCTATGTTATGGTATGGTATGTTATGGTATGGTTGTCTTTACTTTACTTGGTATGGTATGGTATGCCTTTCTTTGGTATGGTATTACTTGCCTTGCCTTGGTATGGTATGGTATGGTATGCCTTTCCATGTCATGCCTTGCCTTGCCTTCACTTTCCATGTCTTGTCTTTCCATACCATGTCTTTCCATACCATTCCTTGCCATCCTATGCCTTGCCATGTCATTCCATGCCTTTCCTTTCCTTCACTTTCCATACCTTGCATTTTCCATGGCATTCCTTTCCATACCATTCCATTCCTTTCCATGCCATTCCTTTCCATATCATTGCATGCATTTCCATGCCATTATTTTCCATACCATGCCATGCCTTTCCATGCCATGTCTTTCCATGCCTTGCCTTGCCATAGCATTCCTTTCCATGCCATGCCATCCCATGCCTTTCCATGCCTTCACTTTCCATTCCTTTCCTTCACTTGCCATGCCATGCCATTCCATGCCTTGACTAAACGAACAATTTTAATACGTAAGAGAACAAGTTTAATACCTAAATGAAAAATTTTAATATGTAAATGAACAAGTTTAATACCTAAATAATGTTTGTACTAAATGAACAAGTTTAATACGTAAAAATTACAATCAAAGGATTCATTAAGTATGTGATTCTACAACTTGTTATCCCATATATCTTATATAAAAATACTTACATGAGAATTCCAATGTT